>VMBQ01001659.1:144004-169995 GCA_007657795.1 Dreissena rostriformis | reverse complement strand
GACCTGCCTGAATTAAAGTATAAAAGGAACAGCATGTTTTCTCGGACCCCATAAACTACAACAATATGTGTTATAAGTATTACAAATAGTGATACAAATTCTAAATGAATAAAAAATGTAATATGAATACAATTTTGATTTATTATGAGACATCTTTTTCAGCCTATTTGATGTCACATAACATTTTCACAATTTAATATCATCTCCATTCTCCTGAAAGTACAACTATACCCAAAATCTCAATTCCCCATTTATTAAAATTATTGGGTTTAAAAGTCTAAGTTCGAATTTCAAAACATCCTGATGTTGGCGGTATTCAAACCCATAACCTCCTGTTCTATATGTGACCTCTCAAACTCTGCCCCACGGAAGCTTGATGTAAAACAAAATTTTGTGTGGGCGTGGTCTATGTGGGCGGGGCGCCCAAGGGTTGGTAATGGGGCCATGCATAGTTGAGATTGACCGTATTGTCACAAGAATGTTCAGTATCAATTTGAAGTAAATCAGTGTAGAAAAAAGGAAGTTAATGTAAAATAACCTAAAACAATGAGTGAAAATCTCTTACCCGGCCCGACCCCAACCCCCATTGGCCACTATCTCCTCCTACACTATTAGCGCAAGAACCTTTAAACTTACAAACAGGGTAGCTATGAGCATATGTGCAACGGTGCACTAGTTGGAATTTTGATCTGACCCCTGGGTCAAAAGTTGAGAGATCCTATAAACTTTTCTGCTTTCCGGAAGCAAATACCGTCTGGACGTGAAACACCAGCTTTCCAACACTATGTGATTCCAGATGCAAAGCACATTCTGCATTAGTTTAATGAGAAGAATTGGAAATATAACTACGAAGCGCACACGAATGAAAAAAATAAATAAATATGAATGATCCTTCAACACTACACGTACTTTGATTTTAAGTTATGAGCTGACACTACTGGCTATGATTGGTAGTTTGTTGAATAAGACTGTTGAATATGGGCCTTAAGTTACTAAAGCTAACATAATGGCAGAACTGGTTCAATAACTATATACTCTGCTCTTGGTTTGCCATCCACGAGTGACAGTAAAAACATTACATTAACACAAGCCAATGGTGGTTTGTAACAACGACTAACACGATTCAAAGACAAACACTGGGACGGATGAAGGAATTATCGCGGAAATTGTCAGATGTCTCATCAGGGGAATATTGGAGGAGAGGAATGGTTGTTACGCTTCACTCATGGAAATAATAGATAATTTAAACCCATTTATGCCTAGTGGACTCTACCATCCTTCTAAATTGGATCAATTTATTTCCAAAATTAGCGATGTCTAGTATATTTATTTCTATATTTAGCATATTTCTTACAGTAATTCCTTTAAGCAAACGATGCGGCGTCTCATCTGGGTCTACGCTGTTTGCCAAGGCCTTTTTTCTAAACGCTAGGCAAAAATGGGTAAATATCTAGAACAGATCTCTAAAACGAAACCCTTATTGCCCATGGTTTCGCATTAACATGTATGTTCTATATTGCCTGCAAAGGAATCTTTGATAAATTTCAACTTAAGGTTACAATTTAGTTTTGAATTATTCAAAGGATACCTTTGCGCAGAGAGCCGGTGTGTTTATCTGTGTGATCAACAGAGTGTTTTCAGACAATTTCAAAGGGACAACTAATATCAATCAATACTAGTTTTCTCCTGTTTATAGGAACACGTACTCAGCGTCATTTGAAGTCATGACAAAATTGAATTATTAAGTTTATTTCACAAAACCATTAGCTGTCGCTTAGCGAATAGAAAACAAATAAAGCAGATTATAAGAGCACAAACAACATGTTTAGAAGTCAAAATATCCGGTTTCCAACAAAATCCATGTACATTGTGCATGATTTTCATGTGTTTGCTTTACATTAGGCGACCGTTTTTTAGACGAGTTTATTATAGTTTTTCTTTAATATGTTTATGTTCGCATATTTAGTATCTATGCGAAAGAAGTATACTTAATACACTGAGCGGCACAGAAACAACTTATACTTTATGTATTTCAAAATCCATTTACAGGGAATCTTAAAAATATTATCATACTGAAAAAAGTGTATAAAACAAAGTTATCATGTTGAAGCTTTGCAAAAAAAGTTTTCAGGAGTAAAATGCTCATTTTAAGCAAGTCTTTCTTGTTCTATAAAATATTATGATGATAGATAGGTATCCAGTAGAGTAATGTAAAATCACTGACCATATTCGAGCGTTGAATCAAATAAATAAATGTTTCACAATTCGTAAATGGTACCGTGCGATTTAAGATTCGGTAGTTTAATGGACAATACTGTTCACTGTCATTGTAGGTGCTTGTCGAAACACGTAACGCTATATATATGTCATCCTTTCAGTTTAGAGTTAAGTTTCCTTGGCTATATGTGATAGCCTATGTAAGTGAAGTAATATATATTTGTCAGCATTTCCGGCTATTGGTCGACAGGTGCTCATGCACAGGTCTCTATGATTTATAATCAAATAAAACGATCACACTTGAACGAAAACGTTTTGAAGCGGGAATTTGTCGGACTTTGAAATTTGCATTTTAATACAATCAAACTACGATTTATATATAATAAGATGACTGCGCACAATTTGCTTCTTTATTTTTAACTTGCACTTATATACATGTGTTCATTATATGTATCGTGTTCTGAGAAAACTGGGCATAATGCATGTGTGTAAAGTGTCGTCCCAGATTAGCCTGTGCAGTCCGACAGGCATTCAACGGGAGATCAGCGTGCACTAGGTCGCTTCCCCACCCACTGGAAAATGACGCATTATACGCTAAATAGGCTGCACCTGACGCCGACCGTAATAAAAAGTCCCGGCCAAAACTAGGTCAGCCCGTAACTTCACACACGTCTGCATCAATCATAAATTAAGACCTATCCATACATACAATTTATACGTTAATTTTGAGCTATCGTCTGAATCTGCCCAAAACGTATTTTGTCTTTTGTTTTCTGCTTTGACGTATGCAAGATTGTCCTATATGAGACGTGTTCTGAGAAAACTGGGCATAATGCTTGTGCGTAAATTGTCATCTCAGATTAGCCTGTGCAGTCGGCACAGGCTAAGCAGAGCCGCCAATTTCCGCTTGTATGGACATTTTCGTTAAAATGAAGTCTCTTCTTAACAAAAATCCAATTTAGGCGGAAAGTGTCGTCCCTGATTAGCCTGTGTGGACTGCACAGGCTAATCTGGGACGACACTTTATGCACATACATTATGCCCAGTTTTCTCAGAATACGACCTATATGTCGGCTCACCTTATGCGGAGCGTATGAGGTCTATGGGTTTTTGTCCAAAATTTCATTTTCTCTCCATTCGATGGTAAAAAATAAAACGTGTTGAATATTTATAAATCGTTCAAACGAAGTTGTGCAAGTACGACTGTTTGTGTTGTTATGCTGCTAGAAGGAGATATTACGTAATCGTGCCGTAATGAATGTGAAGTTAATAACGACTCTTCTTAACCGCATACGTTTAAAATATACACGTCGGACTTGTCGTCATTAAAATCCAGAGTTTAAATGAAATTACGTTACACGAGATACGTCTTTCATACTATAAAAGAGCGAAGGAGTCATAAAAAACTAACATTAGTATTAACGACATGCTTACCTCAATTTCAACTTTAATCCAATGCTTAAAACAATAAAGTTACAACGATACGCACTTCCATTTTCTGTTTTTTTTTTTTACTTCCCTTTCTCAAAATTTATTTAAAACCACACTATTGTTTAATAACATTTGTATCGGATGCTAACCATTCTGACCCAAAAAACGATTTAAGAAAACGTAATCCTGTTGCAGCGAGTTATTTTATTCCTATGGAAGTTTAAATTATGCATGACAAACACACAATCCGAAATACTTTTGGAATGTTTCCCTGCTTTAAAAAAATCTCTTACTGCACGTCTGACTTGAGTTTAAATGAAAATAAGTCACACGAGATACGTAATTACTGAGGGTGTAAATCCCATACACTGAGGGTGTTAATCCCATAAACCATCAGTTTCTAACAGAGTAAGTAATAATATATAAAAAATCACCCTGATAAAAATACAAATTAGACATATGCATCAGAGTAAACGTGGTTGGAATACTGAACACTGACAACTTAACAAAACAAACAATAAATTAGCTGTATCACGACTTCAATATAAAATTATATATAAAAAAACAACAATTATTCATATTATTTTATTATTTGTATTATAAAAGATGTGAGTGTGCTAGTGTGTTTTATTTTTCAGGAACAATCGAATGTGTAAGATGTGCATTGATTGAACTATAAGACAAAGCTCTATAAATAGTACATGACAATATTTAACTTTTAAGTAAAATTTCTTTTACAATGAATACATTTTCTCTTTCAAAGATTGACAATTGAAATCCATGTGCCGTCTGTGGTTTCGCCACCATCTTGTTAGTTAATAATTGTCTGGATAGTATCCGATCATAACCAGATAATTATTTTGTGATGAACAAAGGGGCAATTAAACACTGCAGGGCTTACAAGTTACAATGCTCAAACAAAGTGTCCAAATGGTTGCAAACAAATAAAATAAAACAATCACATTAATCAATTATAATTACAAGCTATTTGTTTTTGTACTGACATATATTTAATTGTGGTGTGGTCATTATATAGACAACAGCTGCACGACTGTACGCGGAAAAGGTAAATCATTATATTCTATCGAGAACTAACTTGAATTGCAACGTCCGAAATATGCTGCGGCCGAAATTCTATTTCGTTATTTAAAATGTCAGATTTAATGATAACTGAACTGTTTTACTTAAAGAAAAAAACTATAAAACATTTGTTTTGATAAAAATGAAACTAAGCAAACCAAATACTTATCCTTTTAACGATTAATTAATCCAATATTAAACATTGATTTCCATCAAAATTATTACCCTTAATACTGTATCGAATCGTTTCGCACTAATACCTGTTCGCCCCAATAAACCCTGAGTGGTTTCGCTGTGGATGTATAATCAAACCTGGTTGTTGTTTATTTTTCAAGCTAAGTTTTGTAAGAAATAAATGGGTTTGAAAACTTTCTCGCCTGGTAATAAAATTCAACTCGTCGGACAAATTCAAGATCACAATGACACTTACCTATAGTTTTCTGTCACAACCGTACACTGCGCCAAATGCAGGTCTCTGTGTTGATGATATTTAAACACAATAATTTCGTCGTTGATAATTTAAATTAGTATAGACCCTCGAACGAAGTTTGTAGTATTACTAGTTATCAACGGAATGATAGAGATATTACACAAAAATAATCGGGAAACGACGCGCGCCAACCATAACATTCTTACCGACAACGTAACGTAACGACATCACTTCCTGCCGGCCGCCATTTTTTGGTGGATTGCGCAATAAAAAACACCACTTTTCCGTGATTTAATCGAAAACTAGATTTCTCCCAGATATGACGAATATGCCAACGTGTAGATCGCGTTCTGGTCCATATANACACTACTTACATTAAAATGAATAAATAGATAAATAAATAATGAAAGAATAAATTAATGAGTGCATGGATGGTGGGGTTTAAAACACACACTAAATGAGCACATTTAAAGGTTAATACATTTTAGAACAGTGTGTCAAACTTCCTAAAATAAAATGTCTTCAGGTTTCTTTTGAAAGAATCCAATGTCTCTGACTGCCTGATCGCTAATGGAATAGTGTTCCAGATTCTTGGGCCAGCAGTCCGGAAAGCCCTATCGCCGAATGTTTGTCGCTTATTCACAGGGACTGTGTAGCTCATCACATTATTTTCTGATGATCGCAAGTTCCGCGTCGTAAGTTGTAGCGTTAACAGTTCCGTGAGATAAGCCGGCGCGTTTCCACGGGAACAATTGTACATAAAGGTCAATAATTTAAACTCGATTCGGGTCTTTACCGGTAACCAATGGAGATCGAACAATGCTTGCTTGGAGCTATCGTATTTATTCCGATTTAAAACTAGCTTTGCACACATATTTTGAATTCTCTGCATTTTGTTAAGATCACATTGGGCGACTCCACACAATAAGACGTTACAGTAATCCAGATGGGAAACAACTAATGATAAAACAAGAATCTCGGTTGCTTCCCTTGTTAAATATTTTCGGATGCTTTTGATTTTAAAATAATTAAGCATGGCTGTTAAGGAAAATATACCGTGTGTACGTATCACTTGTATTGATAGAATGTTTATTGTTTGTTTATTATATTAAAGATCATGGAATGTATACCCGGCAATAGTATAAAAAGATGGACATTACTAAATCTTAGTCATGAAATAAATGTATGGTATATTTTACTCACTCCTCATTAGATAAACGTTTGTTTCAGTGTGAATCGAGCGATTATAAAGAAAAGGATATTGTGGCAATCGACACGAATGCGCTTTTGCAGTCGCAACAGTCCGTGGCTGAGAACCTTGGAAAAACATACGTTACCTTAGCAGACTTTCCCGAAATCTCGTGTGATGTAAGAGTTTTTTTCACCGATTTTTTATTTTGTCGTTTGCCGTCGTTTTTTTTTGTTGGTAAATTTTCCTGTAATGATGAGACGAGAACATAACAAGACAAGAATGTAATCATGTTTGCTTCGTGCATTAGTTTTAATTTTCCATTTTAGGTAAACATGACAGTACTGGATTTGAAGACGGCCCACGCTCTTTCGTGTGGTCTTTTAACAACATTTGGAGGTTCTCTTAAACATCTAGTTGAAACAATGATCCCGTTGGTCTTGGAAGGATTAGAGTGTATGGTAAGAGTGTGCAAAAAATGACAATATACGCGCAAAACATAAGCTCATCGTTATCGCGAATTGCACAAAAAAGTTTATATTTTGTGTACAATATTAACAACATTGAAATGATATCCATTTAAAGGATGCTGACCTGATTGGAGAGGCGTTTGATCAAGTAATTGAAACCACGGAATCCATGACGAATGAAACTCAAGCCGTCTTGAAAAGGTAGTTTTATTGTTGACAAAGGTTTACTCTGTATATGCGGAAGACTAGTCATGCAAACATCGTTTATGTTTGTTTTGTATACTATACATGACCAATGAACGTAATTATACGCTAATAATATCAGTGCATTTATGAACTTAATAATATAATAATAACTGCACTGCAGGTATGGGGAAATCCAGACCAAACTAGGAAGACAAAAGATCTTAATCACAAGTAACAATACTTCAGCTTTGAAAGAGAATGAAGAGCGTGAATTAAAGAAAGATTGTGAACAATCTAGTATTGATCAAGCTCATGAGGATAAAAAACAACTTGAAGCTGAAATGAAAATCATTGAAGATGAAATGAAAACTTTGAAAAACGAAGGAGACCAAATATTCAAACAAACAGGTAATTGTGACTTCATTATTCCATATCAAGCATTATTAACTGCAATTACCGGTAGTCGCAGTACTTAAATCAATAAAAGTTAAAACGAAGCATAAATGAGACTTAATCTTAAATGATAAGAATATTGAACCGTTTTATTTTCAAAATAAAATAAATGAATCTATATATATTCATTTCGATTTTTGCAACAGGAGGAACAGGTGTATCAACTGTTCCTGAACGATCAGATGCTGACGGTAACGAAAGTAGGAGAGTAGATACCGAATCGCGTTTAACTTTTATTTTTAAATTTTTGGAAGACGTCTATCGAATGCTGAAAGCCACACCAAAGTCCAAAGATGTAAGTGAAAAATTACCATCGGTGGTAAAGAAGTGACACGCTCCAATATTTATATATCTAAGCTATTATTTAAATCGATGGAACGAGATATAAGTCTAGACAATAACTTTTTGGAATGAGCTACTTTAAGTATAGTCTAGGGAGCGACTGTAGAACTCATCAACTCTAGTTATTTGCTTATGATAATATTTGTTGAATTATAAGACCAATTACTACAAGATAATGGCTACAAGATAACCAAATGTATTTAGCGATATAAAAGCACTGTCCGAAAATATCTTACAACATAATATTTTCGACGAGCATGACCATTTTCGTGTTTGTCTTGCTTGTGGTAACGAGTAAAAAAAAACACGTAAATTGATGCGACTTAGATACTAACTCGATAGAGCAGAAAACATATCCACGTTTCCTGAATATGCCACGAAATATTGTTTACGCATAATGTCCTTGTATTTCAATATGTGTTAAATACCCCTCCTCTTTGCAATATGTTGAAACACTGTTCTCTTTATACGTTTTGGTACTTAAAACCTATGATTTGGCACAAATACCGTTGGATTAATCTGCTTTCCTTGAACTTTTACTCGAACTAGAACTTGTGAGAGCTTGTGGTCACTGCCATGATTTTATTGAAACAAAGACTCATATTTTAATATATATTTTTTTTTAAGATTCCCATTTTACTAATATGTATGACATTATATAAATAAAATGTTGATTATTTAACCAAATTCCGTTTATAATTAACAAACAAATACATAAAGATATATTTTCATTTTCAAGGTCGATCAACAGTTACAAAGATTAAACGACTTCGAGTCTAGAGCCCAAAATGCCAGGAAACAGCAAAAGGAAATTCAAGATAAAATTGACGAGAAGCAGAAAGAAATTGATACAAGAATGGTGAACATTCGAAAGCTTGGTGGTTCAGGTATGTTTATATCTTCACTTTACAACTGAAATTATCTGAACTTTAGAATCATATGCTGCGGATCCGCTGATTATATAAATGCAACTGTGACCACAATATCGTTACTGTAAACCAAATCGTCACAGTTGTTTGCGACGCGAGCGATTTATAATTCCTATAATATTTCTTCACAAACTTATTCATTTTAAACGTATATAATACATTTTTTATACAATCCTTTTGAAGTTCCTAAAAAGTAATTAGTTGAAAATGTCATTAATTGTCGGCTAATATTTATTGATAACTCGTTTCAAAAGCGCGTATATCATTATTTCATTTATATGGTTTCCAGTGAAATTCGGCAATGGGGACGGTATAGTTGCGGCTACCAAAGAAATTGAAAATGTGAAGCAGTCATTATCGAACATGTTTTCGTTTTGGGAAAGCATGTCGTCCCAAATAAAACATCTAAAACACAAACTAAGTACGCCGGAACAAATGGAAATATTAATGAAAGATGAAACCAAAGTAGCACAAGTTCGAAAACGATTTAAGGGCTATGATGAGGTAAGTTTTCATTTAATTCAAATAAAGAGATGTATATATTTTTAATAACACGAAGGATAACAGTATTTTATCAAAATTGTTTAAAAACATTGCGATAAATGTTACAATTATAACGTTCTTAAAATTCAGGTTCGTTTGCAGAATGCTGTAGTAAAATATATTTATTCGTATTATGAGTACGTTTGTTGAAAACCTATTTATCTCTTGGTCTTTAAAGGCCCTCCACATAACATGTTGGCCCAGACAATATAAAACATGCTTTGAGTCTTCTAAGCATAACATGATCATGGTAGTTTGTGTATCGTCTGTTGTCAAACCTTACTTCGCTTACACATATAAAGTCGAGATGGAGTGTATTTTTGCATTTTTTTTTATAAAAAAAACTGTCAGATAATATTTCTAATAACTGTTAAATGGTTTATGTAGGGTCGAAACTGGTTCACTTGGGACCATTAAAGACAATGATCGGCAATATTAGAAGTTACATTTTAGCCCAATATTTTCAATATTGAATTAATTTATTGTGTGACCGACTATAAAATTCCATTGTTCGTTTAAGATTAAAAAAAAAAAACAATCCTTTGAAGGCAAGTTTGATAATCTTTTTGTGAGACAACCGAGTTACCTAGGGTTACTTTGGCATATTTTGTCAAAATATTGCTGGTCTGAACTTTCCCAGCGTATGTATACACAGTGATGGTCCCTTTATTATACCTTACAGGTGTGCAGAAAAAATGGGGAGTCTTTTCTGCAGTATCGGAAAGACAGCGAACAGATCATCAAGACAATCTACAGTGTTGTGTCCATGCCATTTGAGGACAACCCGCAGAATCACCGAGCTCTCCTTTCTGGCAATTAGCTCTATATTGACAACGATTATGTAACAAATGCGTTATTTATTAATCGGTGTGAGACATTTTATAAATTGAAAACTTTATGTTTGATTTTTTACTTAACTTTGTATTTAACTCAAAACTCAAGCTAGAATTTATGAGTTTTCTACTGTTACATTTTCTTGATGTTTCAAT
This sequence comes from Dreissena rostriformis, assembly GCA_007657795.1. Classification (NCBI taxonomy): domain Eukaryota; kingdom Metazoa; phylum Mollusca; class Bivalvia; order Myida; family Dreissenidae; genus Dreissena; species Dreissena rostriformis. Next base: position 159,736 of record VMBQ01001659.1, on the reverse strand, counting down.
CGTTGGCGAAACCAAACAAGTTTTCTACAAAAGAATTTATTTGGATAAACGCGTGTACAATGTAAGTAACACTTATTTTTTTAATACGTAGTTGAGTAGTTTTACTTCCAGATTACGTCTGATCTAGAAACCATGCGATTTGTTATGCAGCAAGGAATTTGAACATTAATATCATTGTGCATTTTTTTTTAATTTAGGGAATGTTAACTAACTGTTTATCATATACCTGTTGCAGATTTGTGGACACACAAAGTAACATTTTTTTTATACGCGGGTAACATACAGTTATAAACGTTTCTTTTATACCTAATGATAAAATATGACATTTCTGCAGTGAAAAAAACAGAAGTGAAAATAAACAAATTCTTAAATTTATCGGTGAAAATAACAAATTTTCTCTGGAATAATGACGTCATTTCGTCAACAAACTGACGTCCTTTCGTCAACCAAATGACGTCATTTAAATGTATTGAGGCACGCCACGGGAAAAAGGGTAACTTTTCAGCGAAAGGGAAACATATGTTAAGTATTTTCTTTAAATAGGGGATTAAAAGAAACAGAAAATTTGTTCACGTCAGTGTAAGATCGTTTGTTATTTCACTCGTGATCATAGAAAAATAATATTTTCTATGATCACTCGTGAAATACAAAACGATCTAACACTGACATGAACAAATATCCTCTATATCTGCAACATATACTCTAGAACTAAACATAATTATGGACGTTGCTAACTGAATCTCATGATCAGAAATAAAACAAGTATTTTAACTTATATAAGGTGATCATTTTGTTATTTGACCTTAATATGAAACGTAATCGAGGAATATCAATGACAATATGCGAGCGCTTAAATCCTGTACACACGCATCAATCAGCAGCCGTTAAATCATAAACCAGACAAAATCAATAAATAAACAATTTATATTAATAAGCATTCTGTTAACATCAATTCAAAGTTTAATATTGGTTGTTTTTTATACACAATTATTTATAATTTATCGTTCTATCAATGTCTCCAGTAAACGCTGTCTTTATTGTGAAATGTTGATTAACATATTTCTTTTTTCAAGCAAACTTCGAGTTAAGTCTCCTGAAGATCGATATTTTATTCATGTTACCTTGTTTATAGTAACTTAGGACACGTATAGCATAATATAGTTTTATATTTTATTTAAAGCGTGACTTCTCAATATCAACGTGGATTGTCGATTTCTTTTTTTAGTTTTAAAGGAATATTTAATTCAATATAATGCTGCTAGTACTTACATGTATGGTTTTTATATTTGTGTCGTTTGTTGGGGTATATTTTATAGCACTTCAAACAGAAAAACTATATAAATAATCATTATGCTTAATAACTTATCAGGAAAGAGATATAGGGCCATCATGACTTCTATTTGTTTATTGTTTTTGTTAGGCTTTGAATTTAATGAATATCGAATTTGTTGTACCTTAAACAGCGATGTTTCCAAATTATTACATTATACATGTGTAGATTGTGTACATATTATTGCTATCGTGTTAATAATAACGAGTTTTCATTGATTTGATNACCAAACAAATGCTGATAGATCTAAAAGTTGTTTACTATCGTGACGTCATTTCATGTTGACGACGTCATTATACCAAAATAAAGCCATGCGATTGGATAGTTATTGATTCTGTACCCAATGAAGACGCTTACAAATGTTGTATTACACATGTGTAAAAAAAAATACGTAATGGCTATATTACATTGATAACAAGGTAAAGCATGTGATAAAGTATGATTTGTCATTGTAGTGTTATATTTTACCATTATTCGCGTTCAGTATGTATATTAATCTTCAAGGCTTTGGCGTTCTTACTGAAAAAAAAATGCTTGACAGAGCAACACGATGGATATAATTCTTATCGCATTCGTTAAAGCGACAACAAGATGTGTCAGGCAAACTAGTTGGGTACTGACCGGATGTCATTTCGTGTTGACGAAGTCATAGCACCAACATAGTGTTAGAAGTCACTCATACATAAGTATTCAATGAAAAAACGTATTATTGTGTCATAAAATGGAAAAAGATGTATTTTATTTGGATGAACCTGTTACGTGCTCACGCGAAAGTTTTTACGCGACAAAGCGATAGCTTTTTCGTTTTAATGGACCAATAATCCGATATGTAATTTCACTGGTCAGCTATCGAATATACTCCTACTCGCTTTCGTAGCCACGTTATAGCTATCACGTACGCATGTAAAACAAATCCTTTGTTCTCTTCAAGCCATCGTTAGCACATTTCATCTTAATTAAAGTTAACATTCAATGCTGAAAAGTGTTTGGAAAACTGTACTGTTTTACGCGTAGCACTAGGCTTTGTATGTGGTTTTATTTAATCATTGTCGTTTGTTTATGGTATTTGGGTATTTTTTGTTCAAGTGTAATTCTGCAATTTTATTTTATGAAATTGTTAAATTAGTGTGTTTGTGCTGTTGTTTGTCTTTAAATCGTTTAATATACATGTGTACTCAAACACCGGCTTTAAATGTATGTAAATATAAAAGCTGTGTTATTCCGCTCCATGTATTGAGCGTTAAAATGTAATAAATGTATATTTAATATCTGTTTTTTTCATTATTACATCACTAACAAACATGGTCCATTTAGTTTAGTTTAAACCTATTTATTTAAGCTCGATTGCATATAAAACCATAGGCTTATTCGATACGCTCTCGAATCCGCGTCCTGGGACAAGAACCAGTACTTGGTGTCAATGGGGGAAATCTTAAGAACGCTCCCACAATGGGGTCCATTGATCTATTAACGTTTAACTGATTAAGTGGCTTCATTTCTCTGAAAGTGAACCTGTTTGGAAAACATTCTCCAGGCTTGTATCTGTTACTTCACACATGTAATACATGACATATTAAAATAACTCAAATAAACGATGGTTATAAGAGTCAGTGTTCTAATATACGTAAGAACACTCTTAACATATGTGTTAATTTATCAAATTTATATAATAAATTTATATAATTTATTGAATTACTAAAAACTGAAAATACAACGTTGCTGCACAAATTATGCTGTTACATATATAGTAAGGGCTAGTAATACATATGTACCCTGTTGATATATGTACGTGTTAAATGGACCTTAAACATTTACTGTAAAAACTGTATTTGAATGTATTTGATTGATTGCCATTATTATCTTTTCAATGAAGGTTATCTTACATTTTCGTGCATATTCATAATGTCCTCTACGACAATATGTTTGCAATGTAGTTAACTAATTGTAATGAATTGAATTACAGCGAGTAATATTGTTTTTATATTGCATAGTAAATGACGTTTTTACCATCTATTTTGTTTTTATTTCGTAGGTGGTCTGCATATGATTTATAAAAAAAATGCTTGTCCATCAACATCAAACGTCGTTAGTCCAATGTATTTAGTTTTGCTGTTTGTCTATCTACAATTGTTTAATTGAACGTATTATTACTTTGTATAATCATGACTATTTACTTTGTAAACACTGTACGCTTAATTTGTCCACTTGGGCTTTTGGCCTTCTGGATGTTTTGTTCAAATAAACTTGTAAAACTTGTTAATTATGAAGTATTTGTCGACTATCTCTTCATTTTTTGTGTTTTTGTTGTTTAAGAAACCGGAGCCAGCAGCAAAAGAATATAAATCATTACAACTATCGTCATGCCCGGAGAAAGTTTGTGTATTTCAACGCAGACAGGCAAATGTTCTTGAATTGGCTTATACCTATGTGGCTGATTATCCGAACGTTGCAGAAAAGGTATTTGAATACGTAGATGCTAATATGTTTCTTTCTGCAAATGCTTGTGCATCTGAAATGTCCTTCCGTTTCATTTTTTTTGCTACCTGACTGTGAAATTATTGTGTAATATCTGAAGATTGGAATCGTTTTTGTTTTTGTTTTGTTCTGTAATTGATGTATTTAAGCATATTTCATATCGCAACTTTCATATTGACACAGACATCAATGACACTATTGAATGTTTTTATAGCGTTTTATATTAAAATAAAGAGGTCTCGGTTAATTGCGCTGTATTATACTACATCAAATCACATCATACTATTTAAATAATATTTGCATAGGGTTCTATTTCAAAATCAAGTTCACGACACTTTTTTAAGATTCGACTGGCTTCGCATGACGCTCGTTCTTATCAGATGGAATCATGTGGTGTAATGAAAAGTGTCCAAATCGCAGCCGACCACATGCATGGAATTATGATCCCGACTGTTCTGGAAGCCATCGAGGATAAGGTAGTGTGTGAATTCTAACTCATGCTTTGAATGTTGCTTTTTCGACAAGTTACTAGTCTCAACATTGCAAAACAGACAGATAAAGAATAAGATATTTTACATACATTTTCAGATTGTTATTATACTAATTAATAATTGTACTATTTTGTAAAGTTTGATGGATTACATTTAGTTGTTCACGGAATTTGTAAAATAAAACTTGTTTTACTAAATATTAAAAATATTGTGATGTATGGATAATCATCAGAATAGGTTTATAAAAAGCGTGTGTATCACGTTTCATCGACAATATGGACAATACTGAGTATGTGTATTTATGCAATTATTTTTTATGGTGTGCTTTATTTCAGATTGTTCCAAGCATTCAAATTTTTTGTAATGTTACAGTTTTTTTTTGTTAATTTTATGTCATGTTTAAAAAGATATTTATGTAAACGCACACATCTCTTTAGACAGCGATTTAATCTCATGCTGTACATTTACTCGAATACAAGCATGTGAGTTTTCCTCCAAATTATCAGCAGCACGTACAATTTCGCCCCACTACAATAACATCTATGCAATTTTGTACGTACTCGCAAAATGACATTTGTTTTGTTTCGGACTTTAAATTTGTTCTGAAAAACACAAACATTGTAATAATGTTTCATGTTCTTATAGTTATTAACAAGGTTAGTTACATTTAAAATAGGACTAGAACAATTATATCCTTCTTAAAAGCTTTCAATGCAAACTTACACTCAAGTTTGTATCCTTTGCATTTGATTTTAAGTATTTGCTTGTTCGCCTAGTAATACGTCATGTGTATAGATTGTGTTAGTTAACGTTAATATTCAATGAACTGAACTAGATATATCCACGCAAGTCATTGAAACTATTTTGTTATTTTATCGTTCAAAGGATTCAGACCTTATTAAGGAAACAATTGATATGTCGCTTGCGGTAATAACTGACGTCCAACAGAAAACTGTAGCATTGAAGGACAGGTAAAATGTTTGTAATTTTCATTTATTTTCAACAAAATCGTCAATTTAAGTTTTATTTGTAAAACTGAAGTTTATTTGTGGAGAATGGTCAGTGTATTGTTAAGCTGCTGCGCGATAACTAGGAAATATAGATGTGGTTTATTTTAATAAATTATGCATAAGAATATCATAATTTTATCCTATTATCAGATGAAAATCGATTTGATATCACCGATCGTATAAACTTCAGCTTTATCCTATCGCTATTTTAAGATCATTTGTGGGTTTTTCCAAAAATTGCCGGAAGAACAAAATCGTCAAAAAATGCGATATTTGATGATTATTAATGGAAAAAGGGAGGAAATAATAGGATAAATAGAATATTATGTTAGTTTTGAATAAAGATCAAGTTTATCATGCTCGGCCCGAACCATGGTTACGCTCGGCAAGCCTCGCGCTAACATGGTTCTAAGCCCCGCATGATAAACTTGATCTTTATCCAAAACTCCCATAATATTCTCTATATACAAGATTTATGTCGACAACATGCTGCGCCCTTTATCAAGAATTCTAGTCAAACGAAAACACCAATATTTGCATGAGCTGAACGCAAGTCGGTTCGGCCAACATTCCATGAATTGATGCGTTTGAAATCCAAACAAGATATACTATTCTTATATATATTTCATTATATCCTTGTTTGACCTTGGCCGTTTAGATTAGAGTGCATGTATGTTGAACCCTTGTTCGCAATTGCAAGAAAGATGGTGCAATTTCAGTAACGAAATATGGTTACATGCTTACATTTGCCCTTGACAATTAGGTGTAAAAATGACTTAAATGCATTTAACCTTTAATGGTGGCCTTGACCATTGAGATATTGTAACATGTCTAGCGCACATGATAGTGTCTTCATATGGTAATATTTTGTGACAAGCAAGTTTAAAAGTGCCTGAAGAATTTTAAAGATAAAAGCCTAACAATAGGTTTCATGCCCATATTTGACATTGGACCTGAACATGTGACATTAATCTTCACTTAGGATTCGTGACGCATTTCTTACGGTTGTCAGAGAGTCACAAATGTTTAACGTTTACGACTAATTATAATAAAATCACCTGAAGATTTATTAAGTAACACACCATTTAAACGGTATCAAACATTTTTAATTGGGACACTACACGTATATTTGACCTTTACATGTGAGTCATAAACATAGACGTGTGGCTACACAAGCAAGCTGTATTATTGTCGTATTTGACCTTTTTTCTCTATACTAGTATGTGACATTTCACATTCGAGCCAGGGACATTAGAATGATGCGTAACACGCTGCCTCCGAAATGTTATCATTTGTTTAATTATTATAAAATTGACAAATACTTTTAAAATTGTGAACAAATCGACGCATTCATACTCATTCAATTTATCGCCACCATGACAGTTTCAAGAAGGCTCAACATTAAATTGCAGTTAATACACTTATTCTCTGTTACAGTTTTGCACAATTTAGTAAGGAGTTAGAGAAAGTCAAAGAAGACCTCAAGAGAGACAAAATTCAAACGGCAAAAGAAAACAAACGGCTCGAACTAGAAATCTCTGAACAACAAAAACAAGCAGAAAACCATGCAAGCGCTATGGCAAGATTAGAACAAGAAAAGGCTGAAATGCTGGAGGAAATCAAAAGATGGAAACAGAAAAGAGAAGAACTTTTGGACAAAACCGGTTGTTGAATTTGTTATTTTTTAATCCATAATTGGCATCTAACTGACCCTGCACGATGTGACCTTGGCTCATATTTGCGACAATGTATCACACAGTGCATTGTCGGCAAAATGCAATGTAACACATTAATCTTAACGATATTTTAAATAATGCATATGAGCGTGGTTAAATGACAACATTCAAGAGTGTGTTATGACCTTTGTGTTGACCTGTTATCTTGAAATTTTTCTCCGATCGATCGTGATTAAGAATGTTTGAGACTAAAAACTTGTTTTTACACACTAACTTGAATTAATTAAGTAATGGTCCCACAATTATACCATAAGAATACATTTACTGACTGATTGTACAATGCTTTTGTTGTGTGATAGTATACGGTAAGTGCGTAACCCAGATAAACGAAAGGAAAGTTTAAGAACAATCATTTAAATCCACGCGTATGTATCATTTTTATAGCAAGTTGCCGTTTCCAACCTTTGTTACATATTAATCAAACAAAAATAATATTATTTTCAGAGAAAGACGGAAATGATGAAGCAGGAAGACAATACGCCATGGGAATTTTCGGTGTCTTTTTGGGTGGGGCTTGTTTGGTCGCAGCAACAGTAGTTGCACCTGTTGTTTTCGCTAAAGCTGGAACTGCTATTACATTAGGGACCAGTTATATATCGTCAACGGGTATACGGACAACAAACCGGGAGACAGTAAGACGTTTACTTCTATGAATTGAGCTGTGCATATATTTATAAATTAAAGTCATATAAAATGTCTAAAAGTCTGATCACATTTCAAAATGTAATATTCATTAGGGTCCAATAATTTTTAAAAAGACGGTCCTAAAGTTCTATATTTTGGAACATATGTATACATGTATGTGCGCGCAATAAGAACAATATTTATAGAGTTAATACAAACAAGTATTGTCAATTTACCAAGATTCAAAGAGGACGTCAATACATATTTTATTTGTGTATCACAACAATTTTCGTTTGTGATAAATTATACTAATTAATGCATGTATCACTAATACACGTGTTGTGTCATGTATATCTAACCAATATTTCTCACTGGTCTTACAAAATAAAATATTAAATTGTTAACTCAAAGTCGTATCACAGTAATGTAAATAAAAGTAATTGCACTGTAATGTGAACCTTGGATTCAAATAAACTTATGAAAATAAGGTATTTTATCTAATGCGTAAGAATTTTGGTTTGAAGAATTTTGTTAGCCGCGCAAAATTCACGGAATTGTTATACTGCTAAGTTTCCGCTTTTGCGATTCGCGTCACGACCTAACTCGTGTTATTTGATTATTGATGCGATCAGATGTAATCAGATATTTGTATCAATGCAACATGTTCTATTTATATGATCAACTGAGATAAATTTAGCATCGATTCTATTGTGAAAGAAAGCGCACTCACAATTGTATCGTATCGTATTGCATGTATTTAGAAACGAAGGATGATTGATGTTAACAATGACACTCGCTATAAAACACTGCGAGTGGGCTTTTAATGGCCAAATATTTTGATAATTTTGAAGTGTATGCTGTTCGTTAAAAAAAAAACAGCGCGATCAGGACACTAATACCACGTTTGAGAAATGAGTGATTTCTTTTTATTTTAGATAAACCAGATGGTTGCACAGAGATCAGAGGCTGAAGAAAGTGCACGCAAGAATAATCTGGAGCTTCGTAAAGTAGACCATGAACAAGATGAACGGGAGCTTGCTTTATTTAAAAACCAAAGAAAGGCTAAAGAATTTGAAATGGAGAAAGGTATTGGATATTTGATAAGGCTATTATGGAGTCTTAATATTCTTTTTTTTTAAATGTGTTTTTTAAGAACTGTTAATAGTCTTTGTTACTTAAACACAAACATTTTGGTATTTTCATTATAATAATGCACACAGTCTGAACATTCGACGTTAAATGAAATAGTGCATTACAATAGAATTATTTACATACTCGCATACACGTTTAGTTGGAAGTCATTGTCTGTCTAAAAATATCAAAACAAATTCTCTGATTAAATCGTGTTGAATTGTTTTATATATTGTGTCTGTGTTTTTGCACAGTTAATGTTCGTTATAACCTGTAAACGTACACATGACTAGCAGTCCAAAGAAACTTTTGTTAAATTGCACTTGTTTTTTACATGTAAAATCAAGCTTAGACAAAAGATTGAACATTTTGAAAACACTTTTGTATTTTTATTGTTTTAGGGCTATTGTGCGATACAGCGAGTCTTGACAAAGCATTGCAATGCTCTGCGCAACTAAATGGACAATACGAATTCTTGACATTATTCTGGGGAGATATGATAGCCGCGTTTGGGCAGCTCAACAATGAAATTAAAACTGGAAGGTTATTTCAAAGTCTTAGAAGAGACGAATACATCTCTAACCTGAAGACACTCTGCCAGGATGCATCAAAGGTAATTAAATAGTAGAATACGTCATAATATTATGTGGAAAATAGTTACTATTGCTGTACTGATTTTATATGTGTGGCATTTACATGGTAACCTTACATTTTATAACATTTGAAATTTACATAAAATAGTGTCCACATGTCATAGTAGCAACTGATAAATGTAATACTGCAAGCAAAATATTCTAACCATAAATAGTATTGCATATTTCAAGGTTTGATTATTATTTTACATCTCTCAATAATAACATTTTACATCAGAAAATAATGTCGTTTTTACATGTAATGGTAATGCGATGTTGATTCATGTAAAAAAAAGAATAAGAAAATTATTTTCCCGACAAGCTTGTTAAATCCGCATAAATAACGGAATTTGTTTTTATTTAATGACATATCGACGGTGGCTTTCCAATCACAAACACAACTATTTGTTCAGTGCATGAAAATAATTTGTCACCAGAATCAAAATACAATGCACGAGTTGTTGCACATACATCTACAATGTTGGAGCCTTGTATTCATGTCATACTTATAGGTGAATAAAGGTCATACATAATAATCGCCTTATTGTTTGTCCGTTTTCCATCATTGTATAGCTTTTCTTAATATATTGTTTCAAATAACTTTCCTCGATAACATGTAATCTACTTTATTATGTGTATGAACTTATGTGTATACTGAATATTATATCAGTTCCTATTGATTATGATAGGAGATGAAAATGTAAATAATGAGAAACGTAAGGCATGTATGTATTGATTTGGCGCTGAACATATTGCACTGTGTTTGTAGAAATGTATGTGCCCTAACCGTTCAAGGACACTTATTATAAAATTTTATTTCACTTAATATAGTATATAAAACAATAGTTAAAAATGTCTGTAAGTGAAATACACATATTGAATAACAATTGATTCCTTTGAATGTTAAGGCACAAAAATATCAACAAGCACCCTTGAAGATATTTTACTATTTCAATATCAAGTCTGATTTATTAGGTTTCATACATGCTATTTTTCTTTGTATATTAATTCCAGAAATGGATGTTTATGTCCGAAACATCCGGAAAAGTTGAACAAGCTATCAGGAACAATGTGGGGAGAAACTTTGCCTTTATGTCAAAGGACTATGACAGTATGAAGCCCGATGAGAGAAATGACAGAATAACGAAACTTGAACAGTCGATCGGCAACTTAAAGCTGGATGGAGAAAATTAAATAAACAATTGTTTCAAAAAATGACGCTGACACGTGCGCGTTCATACATGCTGGTTTCGTATGAATTGTGTCGTATTATTATCCCTTTAAAGACATTCAAGAGACCAGCCAGGCATCAATAGTTTACGGACCTTAATCCCCGGCTTTTTTAATGTACATATGAGACTCGAGTTCCTTAGTGGGTTCATTTCAATTGTGTGTAAGAGAGAAAACAACATTGGCGTGTATACTTATGTGCATTGAGCAAATAAATAATATGGCAGTAAATGCTTTATATTTGAATGCGTAAACGTAATGTTATGGTTGCTTACGGCAAATTGTATACATATGGATTCAGATATATCTTTGAATATACAAATGTAAAAAAGTAATTGCAATAGCAAAACCATGTATTTCGAAAACATGTACTATATAACCACAAATATGAATACCTTTTAAAATATATTGTAAAAGAAACATACTAATAAGCGAACACAGATCAATAATTGTGTATAAATGTTTATGGAGACACGTAGCATAGAAGTGAAAATACCAATTCAAATATTTCATACCTTAATATTATATGTTATATTATATGTACCACCTTTGCGTACTTTATATGATATGGAACTAATCTTGTATCAATATGTGTTTTAAGGTGATGGTTTGTAATGCACATAATCAAATTTTGTAGTCATTTTGTTAAGAATTGAACATAGTCAGTGTAATGTCCAGGTTTATGTGATTTTCAAAGTGTCTAGTTGTATTGTGGTCCATTATGTGCTCTGTTAGTCAATAAAATGGTGACGGATAGGTTGTCTTATATTATTTATTTATTGGTATTTAAAGACGGACGTGTGACAATTCTGCAAAACTAAACACAAAGTTTGCAATGCAATTTTCTTTCGAAGACTTAACATTCATTTCACAAATCTTTGTTTTATTTCCGTAAATATACTTACCCCGTTGTGTTTAAATGTTTTAATTTGTTTTATTGATGCTGTGTTGTATATTGCCGTAACGTAGCTCTTAATACACAAGGACGGAGTTTTCATTTACTCGTATCTGCTAAATACGTAAAAAAATGCAGAAAATTTGAACAATATTGAAAATATAGTAATTAAACAATGTACAAGTACAATTAAACTCGCTTAAAAAACAGTAAATAGTGTTTGATAACCTATTTTTGACAAATGAGTTTTTATTGTTTCATTATGTCACATGTCACATACGTAGAAGACATGTTAGCATAATTAACACTGTTTAAGGACCAGACATTCGCCTGCCACCGGTGGTTTATGACACCACGTTTAAACGTAACACTTATCTTAAAATTATCCAATAATAATGAATTGACTTATTGTAAACTACATAGTTAGATTAATTGAATTAATGGCTAAATATGAGGGGATCATATTTGATCGGCTTATACTCTGTTGTTAAGTTTCGGATCTATTGGTAGGAACCAATATCAGGCGTGACAATATAATAAAGTGACCCTGTCCGGATTGACAAAATAAAATAAAGGAGGAACCATTGTCTGGATTGAAACAAAACCGACGAAACTAATTTCCGCCTGTGTCAAAATTAGCGTTAGAATCATTGTCCGTAGGAACAATTGTCCGGATCTTGGTAGTGATGTCTATCTCGCTGAATCACCAGATGTTCTTCAGCTGAGGGGCTGATCATGCGTTTACGATGCGGATTTGGACGTTGGCATCCGTTGTCCAGAATGCTGCCGAGATAGTTGAAGCTTTCCACCTCTTCCAGCAACTCGCCTTGGAATTTGATGGTTGTGCCGTTGGATGCATTGGCCTTGAACTCCTTGCTTTTCCCCCTGCTGATGGTTAGGCCCAGTCTAGCTAAGTTGTCCGCAACGATGTTGGTCTTCTCCGGCATCTGTGTTTGGGGTGAGAAAGAAATGCTAGATCGTCGGCAAGGCCGAAGTTGTCCAACTGCTTCCAAAGTGTAAACTGGATTCCGTTTCACGTCTGGTCCGTCGAGATTTTCGTGACCAGGTCTATGGCCATCAGGAACAGGAAAGGTATATTAAGCAGCCCTGCAGCAAACCGGTTCTAAATTCCATTAACGATTCGTCAGGTCATCTCTTCACAAGTCTTCCTGATGATGTTGGTTACCTATTCTGGCTGGCACACCGTAACTCTCCTCGAGGGATTGATGCGCAGGTTAACAATCTGATCCGTGAACGATCTCTGTTACGAAGTCGGCTCGCCTGTTGGCCACGCAGATGCGGGTTTCGTTCGTTTGATTTACCAGGATGTGATTAAAGGCCTACCCTGGTAATGCAAAAGTGTTATCCTTCTGTATTTGGAGCAGGAACTGAGGAAACCTTCCTTTGAGAGCTTGATGAGTGATCCCCCTTCCATTATGTTGGTTTGTCTTCTCCCCATATATTGCTGAAGAGCGGGGAGAGTAGCTTCAAACTGGTCTTTTCGTCCGTTTAGGGTTTCTGCTGATATTCTGTAAGGTCCCACAGACTTGCCGTTCTTCAATTGCTTGAGCTCTTACTTCGTGGGTGCGCAGCACTTGATTTGCAGAAAGCTTGTAGCTTACGGTATCTCAGGTAGGCATGAGCTTGCCTGTTAAGTAGCTCCTGGAAGTGCTGGACCCAACTCTTCTTCTGCCATTCGTCATCTGCTATTTCTCCTCCGTTCTTTTCCCTTACTGGCAACTTGGGCTCGTACAGGTCCTTGCCCTGTTCTGATTGGCGGCTTCTTCTGCTTCTATTGCCAGCTTATCTAGGTAATTCCGCTTCTCTGCTCGTATAATTTGCTTTACGTTCTGATTTACTTATATGTACTCTTCTTGTGTTTTGATTTTACTACTCTTGTTCTGCTGTTGTTTGAAACGTGCTTTCTTTTCACATCTTTCTTCCGCTTGTTGTAGCTTGTAACTTGATACCAACGCCTTGTGGGTGTACGACTTAGGGTCAAGTACTTCTTGGCATATTAAGGACGCTGTTTCTTTTACATTCTGCCACTTCTGCTCTATCGTATCAGCTTCAAGCAGCTCCTCTAGGACCTGTTACTTGACTCCCATCCAACCATCCATTCACAAAGTCTCCCATCCAACCATCCATTCATAAAGTCCCCCATCCACCATCCATTCATAAAGTCCCCCATCCAACATCCATTCATAAAGTCTCCCATCCAACCATCCATTCATAAAGTCTCTCATCCACCCTCCATTCATAAAGTTTCCTATCCAACCATTCATTCATAAAGTATACCATCCAATCATCCATTCATACAGTATCCCATCAAACCATTAATTCATAAAGTCCCGCATCCATTCAAAAGTATCCCATTCAACCATCCATTATTAAAATATCCAATCCAACCATCCGTTCATAAAGTCTTCCATCCCACCATCAATTCAAACCGCTCGTTTCGTTGTCAAATGTTGGAATTCAAGAACCAACACAAGTAATAAGTCAATAAAGCTTTACGTAGACAAAATGGAATTTAATATACTGCAAGTGGATTCATATTTGAATAACGATGATATTTTTAAACAAAATCTGGAGGCAATTTTTCTAAATTGATTTTCAAGTTTGCTTGTGCTTTTTTCCATATCAAGATTGACAACTGACAAGCTATTACAAATGCCAATTGGTTCACATGAAAAGACGAACAAATTTGACTTTTCAAAATCAAAGTGTATACTTGTTTAATCCCATAACAATAATAATGACGTGATGCGTCTACTTTAACTAAAATAATTAACAAAATACGAAGTTTGTTTTAATTTGATATCAATCGTTCAATTGATAAAGACTGAGGTTATATTTTTTTAAAGATCAGCTCTTAATAAATATAAACGCTCCTGTTCGTTTAACCGTATATCGTCCATTTTTCAGGTATTGCTAATAAGGAGAGTTGAAGCAAAAGATTGAAAGACATAAAGAAAGAAAATAGTTTCACAGTCTAATCCAAATAACAATATAAATTATTGGGGGAAAACACAATCATGAAAATTTGACCTTCAAATACACCAAAACAACCCATGTTGATTGCTGTGTAATCTTTATCAAATTAGAATGGGCATTTTACTTTCCAGTGCGTGCTACAGTAGAGTTAGCGATTGTGTTCCGCGATTAATCGGTAAAAAATCGCTAAAAAATAAGCGTTTTAAACCGATTTAAGCGCTTCATAGATTTTCAGCGGTTATTTAGCGTTTTAAACGGATTTAATCGGTTTTCATCCGCTGAATTGCGCAACCACTTTTTAAGCGATTTTCGCGATTAATCGCTACGCATGCGCATTTGTCCAAACCGCTGAAAAAGCGCTGAATGGGCGGAGCCTAACAGAGGTAGGTGTGTCCTAAAATATTTATTTATAGATCCTCGCTTATCTGTGTGTTATCCATTTTCAGTTAAAGTGGGGACAGTGGTCTAGTGGGTTTAAGTGGGGATAGTGGTCTAGTGGTAGGATGCTGGTCTAGCGATCGAGAGGTCTCTGGTTCGAATCCCGCGCCGGCAATTTTTTTCTGGATTATATGTTATTAACAGTTTGAACGTTATTATTATTTTTTACTTTTATTGTTTATCCAACTAAAATATATGTAATTTACACGGGCACCTTGATAATGTACTGGACAGATTGGATAACTGCCAAAATGACTGATATCATTTATTGATAAATTGTTTTGTACATTTAAAATTAACAACGTTTTCCACAATTAGCGTTGATTGACTTTTCATTTAGAAAACGCACTGAAAACAAACTAAATGTGTGATTAAAATGCTAGGAAAGAAAACTGTGTCTTGATGAAATACTTAAAAACTATATATATTGTACCATAAATTTTAAGCGTTTAAAACATACTTATGTTATATTCCTAATATGCCATGGGATTACACACAAAAAAATATGATCTGATGTAGTATCAGTTATATCTACGTACACAAGTGTGCAGTTTGAAAATAAGCGTACATGTACTGGATATCAAAATCAGGATATACGCCGAACATCATTTAAAAAAAGATATGTCTGGCTACCATTACCTTCGTTACATAACAAATATAATCTAATGAAAATCTATAGAATGATTAGAATTAGTATTAGCATTAATATGAACTAAAAACAAGAGTACATACCTTACAAAATG
>VMBQ01001659.1:0-143261 GCA_007657795.1 Dreissena rostriformis | reverse complement strand
AAAAAACATCTGAGAGTCACGAAAACTTTCCCTCAGTGGGAGGCGATGTCCCGAGGGTGGTTTAAAAGTGTTAATTGGTATGTCTGTGACACCACATGTCTGCACATGTGTTGATTCCCTTATTAAGATAAGATACCATGCGTCACCTTCTGATAACATTTAAAATGACAATCTAGGAAATCAGTTCATGCTGAGTTTTATGACTCTTTAAAAATGCACACAAACCTTGTTTCTTTTAATCACCAAATAACTGATAAAATATTTATTAAAAAAAATACGAACTATTATGTGATGATCATATCGATAACATAAACTATTAAAATCTTCAAATATATTAGATAAAATTGCTTCGCATCCTTTTATTGTTCAGGAACCTGTTCAAACATATCGGCCCCTGTATTGTTCTTTAGTAACGCGCGCGAGTATTCATGGGCGGTAATCCGGGAGTTATCGATTTCTGGGATTGTCGAAACGGCGGTTTGTAAATCTATAAATAGGACTAAAAATGGGTCTCTAAATATAGTGCACATAAGCCCCGCCTTTTCATCGGTTTTCATCGCTACGCATGCGCAATGAAGTAAGCTCAAACAATCGCAAACAAACGCTTAAAATCGGTTTAAAACGGTTTAAAACGGTTAAAAACGCAATCGCTATTAATCGCAACCTTGCGGAACACAATCGCTAACTCTACTGTATATACCGTTTTACCGTCGACGATATTATGTTCGACAAACATTGAAACTATTTCCGGGTTGCCTTTTCGATTTCAATGTTTATTATATACGGAATGAACTATTTCAACTGAAAAGCGTTTTTCTCATTTTTTCCCTTGTGAGTTCCAAATGAATATGTATAGAGCAATTAAACCGAATGGTCATAAGGAGTATTATACAACGACGTTGATCATTTCAATTCAACTGATATTTTTAGGTAGTAAGTGACTTAAAGTTGAAGGGTTTTTCAGACTCATTCACTAATTACAAATGATTTCATGTTGAGCAAGAATGAATAGAAAAGTATTCCAATGTGTTTTGACCTTAACAATCGTTCCAGACGCCAATGCTAGCAACCACCTTTCTAAGCATCTATCTACCTAACAGCACCCAGCAATCATTCGCTGAACACGTGCATCTTTCCATGTAACCTTCTTGTAACCATGCAAACCTACCATCACCAAGTCAACGTTCTAACCATTTTTCAGTGCTGCTGCCATTATATACACTTTTCGCTTTGGCAGGCATCTGTTTCTCCATAAATGAAGCCAACGTTGAAAAAATATATGCAGCAAATGCAGAACAGTTAAAAGATGTTCAGGGTGAGTGCTTATTTTAAGGCCGAAAGAATTGTTTTTGAGATCTGTGTTGTTAACATCGCTGATTAAAAACTGTTTATTACACAGTCGCAGGCGGAACAATAGAAGACATGGAAACCCCCTCTTCGGGCCCAATTTCATAATGACCAGTATAACACCATGTATATTATGAGAAATAATATATTGTGTTATTCTAGTTTGATTTGAATACAGTTAAAATGTATGTAATTTCACTGTTCATTAATGTATATCATATAAAATGATAACATTGAATAACAAATAATCGTCATTATCATTCCTTTGGCCGTTGGGGTGAAATAAGAGACGACGACACAGAAATCCTCCGCCAGTCAGGTCTGGTGTGGGCTGCTATGAGTAGCTCATCAAAAGGAAGGTATGAACGCTCTTTCACATTTACCATCCACCTTTCTTCTGACCACATCGACGGCGACCTCCCTCTAGGGTTCCCTGTAGCAAAATCTTGCGCAGGGAGTCATGCCTGGTGAAGTGTTCAAACCAAGCCAGATTTCGTCATTTGACGGTCCCTACGAGGGGTTCTTGTTGGCCAACAAGTGCTACTGTCATGTTCTTGACGAACTCTTGTGCTCCAGGTAGGAGATGCAGAGTAGTCTTAGGAGACACTTGTGTTCAGATGCCTGTATCCTGCGTTCTATGTCCACGTAGAGCGAACAGGTCTCGCAGCCGTATAATAGGATGAGGACTACGAGGGACTACGCCTTTTCTTGGTAGAGAAGCTGATGGAGCTGCTTGTCCAAAATCTGCTCATTCTAGCCATTTCTGCAGTTACCATATTGATTCTTCTTCGCAACTCGGCAGTGCTGGTACCATCCTTGGATAGGGTTGCTTCTTAGAATTCTTTAGTAGAGCTTGTTGGTGAGGTCTTGGAGTACTGCTGGTAACACCTATAAGGGCAATGTCATCAGCAAATCTCAAGTTGAAGATGGGTCAGCCACTGATGGAGATGGAGATGTGGTGGTCTTGGAGAGTCTCGTGCATAATCTTCTCAGGGAAAAGGTTAAACAGGACGGGTGAGAGCAGACAACCCTGGCGAACGTCCACTGATGTTCTGACGAAGACACCCATCTGTCCATTCAGAAGTTCTTCGCTGCTGGCGTTTCCGGAGAGTTCTTGAATGACTTATTCCAGCCTTTCGTCAATATTGAACTCTCAGAACCTGCCATTAGCCATAATGCCACATGCGGTGGAAAGCTTTCTTGAAGTCGATGTAGTTTGTGGAAGAGCTCACGTTGGTTTTGCAGGTTTTTCTCAATAATGACTCTGCAGATGAACATCTGTTCCATTGTGCTCCGCCCAGCTTTTTAATCCAGCCTGTTCTTCTGCGAGCAGTTCCTCGGCACTACTTTTCAGTCGGTTTAGGATGATGCGGAGCATTACTTTGCTGGGATGGCTGAGGTTGCTCTTTTTAGGTAGGGAGGTGATTTAGAGACTAGGCAACTTTTACACCTGCGAGATCTTCTGGCATAGTACCGGCATTGTTGCATTCGTTGCCTCTCCTCCATGTATAATCACTTCCGAAAGAACGTTGTCCAATCCCGGAGATTTGCTTCTGGTCTGGAATACTTCTGAACGAGACTTGGGTCTGGTTGAAATGTGCGTTGTTGTAGAGGTCGCTGCATTATTCACTCTTCCTGTTCATGACTGCGGCACTCTCGGGGAGGAGGTTTCCGCCAGCGTCTGCTATAACACGAGACTTGGGCTGACTGCTCTGTGTAAGGGTCTTTAAGGTTCTGTATGCATTCTTACTGTAACTTGTGCTCATCTCTTTGTCAATGTTGATATATTGCTCCCCCTTGGCCTCTTTCATCTGCTTCTTCAACTCCCTGTTTGCTTTCTGGAATTCTTTCCTATACCCATGACTGGGGTTTCTCTCATGCCTCAGCTCTTTTCTCTTGTCTTCTTCTGTCGGCTGAAGAAGTTCTTGGGAAATAGAGAAGGAAGATAAAGCCCTGGATTACCGCGGAGAGCATGGACATCTGTGACAAGAGAATACAAATACATATCATCGATATATTTCGATTAGCATTGTTGCATTCCATCTTTATTATTGTTCTGTTTGGCCCTTTAGTGCAATTAACACTTGATCAACTGACATCGTGAATCTGTGACTTCAAAGCGTTAATTTAGAAAATGACTTTTATATTTACTGATCATGGTCACTTGGCTACAGCATTTTATTTGGTAAATAAAAGCATACCTTCAAAAAAGTGTGTGTGTGTGTTTGAGCTGGCAAATTGATATTGGGTGTAACATTTTAGATTCAATATTTTGAAAACAACTGTTAAGAGTATTAATAGTTATAAACCATAAAGTCTCAAGTCCGTCTGTCATTTTGACTATATCTCTTCCATGATCCCGCAGGATACACAGGGTTGCAGGTCGCGTTTACACAATATTGAGCAATTTGTCAAAACAATGGTTTATCATACTAGTATGTGGATCTGGTCATATTGATTACACACGGGCTGGTGTTCAAATACATTTATTCTTTAACAATTCATCAGTATGTAAGATCCTCAATGTACACTCACGATTTTTATAATTAATTATTTAAAAAAAAAAATGTTTTTCTAACAACTTGTCCTACAACATATAGCATCCAAATAAAAAGAATAGTATTCGCATATTTCCATGTTGACGTTCATCGCGAAGAAACCACACAAACTCGTGGCTCTGAAATTTAAAAGCGTCATTGATAAATGGTTTTGAAAAGTATGTAGAAAGCAAGAGTTCCGCGGTCGGAAACATATGCCCCAAAACACGGCCTTTGTTTACATACATATTTCGAGAGTGACCTTGACCTTTGACCTAGTGACCCCAATTTCAAAAGGGTCATCTACTGTCCAAGGCCAATGCACATGTGAAGTATCAATCCAATCGGTCAATTTATTGACGATTTATTGATTGGAAACGATTTTAACACTTATTGTGACCTTGACCTTGACCTTTGATCTTGTGAACCCAATTTCAATAGGGGTCATATAATGCTCAAGGGAAATGCACATGGGAAGTATTAAGCCAATCGGTCACTCCGTTCATAAGTTATTAATCGGAAACGAACTGGTCCACCGACAGACCGACTGACCGACCGAACGACATCCTGCAAAACAATATCCACCTCTTCATTGTAGTGGGAGGGGGCATTATAATTCCAAAAGCAACGTATGAAATGTCAAGATTATATAAGCATCGTTCTGAAAGAATTTAGCTTGATGCATGTGCGTTAAGGGTTTTCCCAGATTAACCTATGCTTTATTGAAAATTTCGTTAAATGAAGTCTGTTCTTAGTGAAAATCCAGTTTAGGCGGAGATTGTCGTCCCAGATTAGCCTGTGCGGACTGCACAGGGTAATATGGGACGACATTTAACACACATGCATTAAAAACGTGTTGCGTTAGAAGCGCGACTGAGTGCTATTATTAAAAAAAATCATAAGTTAATATACTTAATTGTGTGTTTAATTAACATGACGTTGACTTCAAGTGACGTTCCGCGCAAACGCGCGAAATAGTTTCAATATTACCATTCCTATTTACTCGGGGCGGTAAAATATGAATACACTTTAAACAATCAGAAACAAAAAACGCAAACTCGAATGATGCCAACAATTTTTTTTTTAATTACCAACCTATTTAAAATCGGTCATTTACCTTACAATTCCGAATTAAACGTGTTGTGTTTCAGCCAAATAAATAATAAAAGGAAAAAATATGTATTTCAACACAACGTGATCAGTCCATTCAGGTATTAGTTATTTCGCCGACTTCTAATGGGTACCTCTTCGTTATGGGCTGCTTTTTTAACCCCCCCCCTGTCTGTCCGGATGTTTGCGACAGTCCATCCATCCATCTACCCGTCCACCCATCCATACTTCTGTCCATCCACACATCCATATATATACAAGTATATCCATCGATCCATTCATCCATATATCCATCCATCCATATATCCATACATCCATCTATCCATCCATCCATCAATTGCGCCATGCGAAAGCCCAAACTCTGATTTACTGAACAGTATATCGAAAGTAACCCTGAGGCGCTTCCACACTACCACCATTTTATCAATCTATCCACACTTCTATACATCCATCAATCTATCCATATATCCATCCATCCATACATACATACATCCATATATCCATCCATTCATCCACATATCCGTCCATCTATCCGTTCATCTATCTATCAATCCATCAGTCCATCCATCCATCTATCCATCCACCCATCCATATATCCATATATCCATCCATCCATCCGTTCATTTATCCATCAATCCATCCATCTTAATATCCATCCACCAATCCATCAATTCAACCATCCATCCGTTTATCCATCCATCTAGTTATCCATCCATCTATCCATCCATCACCATCCACCCATCCATACATCTATCCATACATCCGTCCATGCCATCCATCCATACATCTATCAATCCATCAATATTTATCAATCCATCCATCACCATTTATCCGTCCATCCATCCATCACCATTAAACCATCCATCTATCCGTCCATCCATTCATCACAGTTAATCCGTCCGTGCATCTATCCATCCATCCATCTATCACCATTTATCCGTCCATCCATTCACCCATCCCCATGTATCCGTCCATCCATCCATACCCATGTATATGTTCGTCCATCCATCACCATATATCCGTCATTCCATCTATCCACCCATGCAAACATACATCCATCCATCACCATTTATCCATCCATCCATCACCATATATTCCTCCATCCATCTATCCATATATCCATCAATGCCAGCAAGCTTTATCCATCCATCCATCTATCAAAACATCCATCACCATATATACATTCATCCATCCATCATCATTTATCCATCCATCCGTCTATGCATCCATCTGTCACAATTTATCCATCCATCTATCCATCCATCCGTCCGTCCATCCGTCCATGCATCTATCCGTCCATCCATCCATCAATACGTCCGTCCGTCCGTCCTTCCATCTATCCATCCATCCATTCATACATCCATCCATCCATCCGTCCATCCATCCATACATCCATACAGGCGTCCAGTAGTCCATACATTAATCTAGGCAGTCGACTTCACATCCACCTATTTTTTATTTGCGTCATTCTTTCATGTAAAGTAAAGGTTTTGGAAGTTTTGAACATTTAAAAAAAAATACTTTTATTTCCCTATAGAAATCATGAAATGATTATATAATCATATAACTTGAGAATTCGATTTCGACTAAGTACGTTAAATTAGCCTTCTTTACATGCAACAACCCAAGTACAAGCTAGACATTTTGTCTCTTTGATAGCAGATTTGTATACAGTGACATACAATTACCGACGCGAGGATCAGAGAGGAATAAAAAGCAAATACAAACCTTGGCCTACGCAGGAGCGCAATTATCGGAAAATTGTGACAACTTTAAATTATGCGATCACGTTAAAAGATACAATAGTTACTCATTATCGTAAACGATTTAACGATATTCTCTGTGGGTAGGATTTGTTTTTAAATATTCACATTAATGTAGCAAGTGTTGAAACTTAATAACTACCACAAACATGTAGCAATTAAGACACAAAGACAATACTTAAACAAACCGAACAATAGTAAAGACTAAAAAGATTGTTTTATGTTGCCGATATAAAGTAGAATTTTCCTTTTGTTTGAGTTTTCCACTGTTTAAATATCGATCAAATACATATTCAAAACTAGTTAAGTGTAAACTGCTATTTTACAGGTATGAAAATATGTACTAGAGAACATGATTGATTAAAATACTATCTCAGTCCAAAGCTTTCTCATTTTTGACCTCTGGTATCACATAAAAGACACAGTACACAACACTGCCACGAAAGTCTTTGGAAAGCGGCAGACTAAACACAGCGATTGGTTTGAGGCCTACTCCTCCTCACTCACTCCAGCCGTAGACGAACGCTGCAGAACCCGCGGAATACCATCGCTCCCCTAGCCAGAGGAACTTGCAGGCGTACAGATCTTCAAAGAGTGCAGTGCAGAGACTAGCAAGGAGATGCGTAAATGACTACCGGCTTCAGCTCTGTCAGAGCATCCATCTATCGGTCGATACTGGAAACATAAGGGGCATGCATGACGGTATCAAGACAGTCATGGGTCCCACCATGAAGACACCATGAAGACAACAGCTAAACTGTCCGCCACGGGCGAGACCATCCACAACAAGGACAAGCAGATAGAGTGTTGGTTAAAGCACTTATCCGAACTATACTCCATCAGAACCACGTCACATATGATACACTTGCTGCAATTAAATCTCCCTCATGATGGCCATGGACGTGAAACCAACTATATCAGAACTAAAGAAGGAAATCGATCCTTTCTTCATGCCTCGGGGAAAGATGGCATACCACCAGAAGTCCTTAAATGCAGTAACAGTGTGCTCCTATTACATCTAAATAACCTGCTCTGTCAATGCTGGGAAGAAGGATCGGTACCTCAAGACATGAGAGATGCAAACATTATCACCCATCATCAAGGGTGACATGCAATCATTACAGAGGTATATCCCTCCTGAGTGTTGTGGATTAAGTCTTTGCACGTGTCGTCCTGAACAGACTACAGAAGCTTGCTGATAGAGAGTACCCAGCGTGACAGTGCGGTTTCCGCTCAGAGAGATCAACCATAGATATGATCTTCTCTATCAGGCAACTGCAAGAAAAACACAAGCCCTTCTTTCTGGTCTTTTTACCTGACTAAAGCAGAGATGGACTCTTCATCGTCCTGGTGAAGATTGGCTGCCCAACGAGACTCCAGAGCGCGATCCAGTCATTCCACGGCTCAACCTCATATGCTTTCGACATCCGCAGCGGCGTCAAAAGGGTTGCGTCCTCTCTCCCGCTGTTTTCGCATCTTCTTCGCTGCCCTGTAGCAGAATGCCTTTGGAACATCAACCGATGGTGTCTACCTCTACACCCGGTCAAACGGGAGTCTGTTCAGCATGGCTCGAGAGAAGGCAAATAGCAAAGTATGGGAAGTGATGATCAGGGACATGCTGTTTGCAGATGATGCTGCTCTGGTCCCCCCACACCAAAAAAGAACTGCAGATACTGTTGGACCGACATGCAAAGGCATGCGACGAGTAAAGCCTGACGATCAACCTGAAGAAAACACACGAGATGGCCCAGCATGCCGATACACCCCACAAAACCATCGACAACTATGAATTTAAAGTCGTCAGCCTGTTCACATACCTTGGATATACCATCACTGACGACCTCTCGCTGAATTAAACGATGAACAAAATGATTGGCAAGGCCTAAACAAGCAAACCTAGCCAGGCTATCACAAAGTGCAGAACAACAGCATGCTGACTACAAACACAAGGATAGTTGTGTACCAGGCCTGCATGTTACGTACTCTTCTATATGCCAGCGAATCCAGGACCTTGCAATCCCATGGCGCGACAGCGTGACCAATAACAATGTGCTTGAGAGGGCGGCCATCCCTAGCATGGCTCCTCTTCTCCGTCAGCGTCGTCTCAGATGTCCGGGCCATGTGCATCGGATTGCCGAATCCCTAAAGACGGCTTGAATTGAGAGCTTGTCTCTGACAAAAGAACAACTGGTCGACCACATCTGCGCAGCAATGACGTACGCAAGCGCGACCTAAAGGTTATTGACATAAACCCCAGCACCTGGAAAACCTGCTCAGGAAATATGCACCTGAAGACCTGCTGTGCATTTGGACCGCGGGTGGGAGAGGAGAGGATCCGCCAGCTTGCCAGCGAAAGGCGCAACAGGAGAAAGGGCCGACAGCCGATCTGGCCTTTATATGTACAAGGAGCGGAAAAGACTTCCACGACCGGGTGGGTATGCACAGCCCCGTAAACGCTGAACTAGACACCAACATGCATAAGCAACCTTTGCTCTTTAGTTAACTGTAGCATTCTCAAGGGACGCAAGTTTATTGTCTCTCGAGACAAACGGACGAGAACAAAATTGCTATATTGAAAGCGCGTTAATGGTGTAAATTTACGAAATGCGGGTTGCTGGATTCACTACTTGTGCAAACGATCTTCATATGAACATTGACACGTCGAAATGAACAGTACATACTGACAAAACCTTTTTGTTTTGATTTAATGTACCAAAACTGTTTGGTTTAACATACTGAATTCTATCTTCATGTGGGGTCTATAGCTAACAGTGCTTACATATCGATACCATAAGAATTTCTTTAAAGTTGGATCATGTTTAACTATTTAACAGATACGTTATCAGTTCATTCCAGGTCAAGAACAATAGAAAAACGAATTAGTAACGATTTACGTATCTCTTTTTCAAATAAAAGTTAGTGTGGTATCGGGTTTAATCGAGCTCAATCAAACATGTCTGAATGTACTTATTTATCTCAACAAAATCTGTGTTTTCACCCGATCATTTTCACTCAAAATTCCTTGCACATATGTTCTAATGGCCATTTGCTCAAAAAGCATAAACATCAAATATATCGAAAGTCTTGAAAAAGTCTTGCCTAGATCTTATTTGACACGTACAGTACACATTGGTTCACGGATTAAACAATAAGCATGACAAAGCATAAACTCGGTCTGTCAAGACATAATAACTGCGTAATACTAAATAGTTGTTAATTATCACATAATAACTCCTTTTGCAAGTCTACATTTGTAATATGTTATCCACCATTTGTCCATCATTACCACTTGATTGTCACCAATCCATCAATAAACTCATTATCACATCTACTCACTCAGTCACTCTTCCATACATGCATCTCTGTCTCTAACTAACCAAATCATCCATGTATACGTTATGCCTATTACTGTGTGAACGACCATCCATTTAAGCAATCGTAAAAATGTCTATCGAATCAGCCTCCCAACCGTCCATCCATTAATGTGTTCAATAGACAACCCGTGAAGCCGTCCAGCAGTTTATCCAACCAGTCGTTAAACAGCCCATCCACTCAGCCTTCCAATAGCCCATCCATGAAGGCGTCCAACTGCATATACAACCTGTCGTCCAAAAGTCCATCCATATAGGTGTACAAAAGTCAATCCAATCAGCCGTAAACAATTTCATCCTAACAGCCTCGAAACCCATGAGGGCGTCCAACTACTCATCCAACCAGCTGTCAAACAGTCCACCCATGTATGCATCCGTAAGTCCAGCTAACAAGAAGCCCAAAAGTCCATGCCTGTAGGCATATCTATGGTCGTCCAGAACAGCCGTCACACAGTCTATCCAAACAGCCTTCAAAAACTCAATCCATCAAACAATTCATCCGTACAGGCGTCCGACAGCCCACCATGCCTTCGTCCAACAGTTCATCAAACCGGCCATACATGCAGCCATACAACAATAAGTCTAATAAGTTAGTCAATCCATGCAGGTGTCCCTAATTCTATCCAAACAAAGTCCAACTAGCCGCCCAACAGTCCATCCATGCAGCCGTTTGAAAGTCAATTCGATCAACCGCCCCCGTCCAAGAATCTATATATACAGGCGTCCACAATTATATCAATCCAGCCTTCCACCGATCCATCTTACAATCGGTCGAAGAGTCTATTAAACCAGCCGTCTGAGAGTCTATCGCACCAGCCGTTCATACAGTCGCCCAACAGTTCATTCGTCCAGCCGTCCATCAAACCACCCTTAGCAGTCCATCTATAGAGCCGTATAACACTCCATCCAACAAGCTATCCAACAGTCCATCTAACCACCAGTATAACAGTCAATCCAACTAGCAATCCAACAGGTCCATCTTACCAGCAGTCTAACAGTCCATCCAACTAGCCATCGAACAGTCCATCTAACAAGCAGACTAACAGTCCCTCAAAAAAGCCGTCAAACAGTGTTTATGTCCAGCCGTCCAACACTCCATCTATCACTACGTCAAACCGTCCACCCATGAATGCGTCAACCAGTCCAACCATGCCGCTGTCCGACAGTCCATCCATGAAGCCGTCCAACAGTGCATCCATGAAGCCGTCCAACAGTTCATCCATGAAACCGCCCAAATTGTCCATCCAAACAGCCATCCAACAATCGTCCAACAGTCCATACATGAAGTCGTCCAACAGGCTATCCATGAAGCCGTCCAACAGTCCATCCACGAAGCCGCCCAACAATCCATCCATGAAGCCGTTCAACAGTCCATCCATTAAGCCGTTCAACAGTCCATCCATGAAGCCGTCCAACAGTCCATCCATGAAGCCGTCCAACAGTCCATCCATGAAGCCGTCCAACAGTCCATCCATGAAGCCGTCCAACAGTCCATCCATGAAGCCGTCCAACAGTCCATCCATGAAGCCGTCCAACAGTCCATCCATGAAGCCGTCCAACAGTCCATCCATGAAGCCGTCCAACAGTCCATCCATGAAGCCGTCCAACAGTCCATCCATGAAGCCGGCCAACAATCCATCCATGAAGCCGTCCAACAAATTTATCCTTGAAGCCGTCCAACAGTCGTCCAACAGTCCATCCATACAGGCGTTTTACAGTCCATCCATGAAGCCGTCCAACAGCCCATCCATGAAGCCGTCCAAGAGTCCATTCATGAAGCCGTCCAACAGTCCATCCATGAAGTCGTCCAACAGTACATCCATGAAGCCGTCCAACAGTTGTCCCACAGTCCATCCGTGAAGCCGTCCAAAAGTCCATCCATGAAGTCGTCCAACAGTCCATCCATGAAGCCGTCCAATAGTCCATACATGAATCCGTCCAACAGTCCATCAATGAAGCCGTCCATCCATGAAGCCGTCTAAAAGTCCATCCATGAAGCCGTCCAAAAGTCCATCCATGCTGGCGTCCAACAGTCAGTCCATTAAGCCGTCCAACAGTCCATCCATGAAGCCGTCCAACAGTCCATCCATCCGACCGCCGAACACTCCATCCACAAACTCATCACATCCACCCAAAATATTCGATAAAGAAGGAAACGATGGATGAAAGTATGACTGCATGTGCGAATGGTACGGTAAATGGGAGACAGAGATGCATGTAATGGACGGGTTGCTCAGTCAAATTATCAAAAGCATAATTTTTAATCAAAATCTTCAGTCATAACTGAGCTTTCCAAGTTTGAAAAGATCTCCAAATCCGTGATGCGTTAGAAAAGTACCCAAGTGTACCAATGAGACCCCTAGAGCATGGCCAGTTTTCGGCCCTGTGGCGTGATTCGGAAATACGCTGTAGCTGACCACTGTACGATGCTATCGACAAATATTAAAACTCTGAGCCTTAAGGTTTCAGCGATTTTATTAAGATTTCATTTTCTAATATCTGTGTTTAGCACTGGTGACCTGCCTGTGCAGCGGATCGGAACAATTTGAACCACTCTGAAAGAGTCACCCACAGATCATTCCTTTGAAATGTCATGAAAATATCCTCAGCGGTTACAGGAATGTTGTTGTGTTTTTTTTTAACGGTCGGCCAACGGACAACGCACAAAAGGCGTCAAAAGGCTTACCCTGCGCAAAACCTGCATAGGTGAAGTGAAAAGAGTTGAGAAGAGGCATAAGAACTTAAGTATACGCTTAACAATATTCCGGCACTTCGTTTAAAGTACTTAATTTGGTATTTCTGTTTCAATCCTTATTGGTCTCAATATTAGCATATTCGTATAGATGTCAAGTTCTTATTGTCAATTCAATTACATTTGCGACGTGACATTAACAAAACCCAACAAACATAACGTTTCAATCTTGGCATGATTATCTACAAATACTTAATTGTTGTCTTGATCCTGAATTATGCCCACCTGCAAACGATATGTGAACAATAACCTGGATTTGAAATTTTTGAATTTTTGTTTTTTCACTTGAAATAATTATTATAACAATACTTTCAAATCCTGTCTTATTGCGGCCTTTATTTTGAATTGTCAAGCGTTGATTTATGCAACGATTATCAAAGTACACGATCAACGTAAACACGCAAAACGAGAATAGTAGTCCAAAATATTTACAGTTTCATGTTTGGCAGCTTTTTCACTTGATTTCATCTGAATAGGTGTTGGAAACTGAAGACCAGAGAACAAACAAATAACCCTGCACTAAATGAACTAACTGCGTAATTAAGATTTCAAGCGTTGATTTATGTTCCACTGATTTACATAAAAATAGTTCATGTAAAACCAAATACGAGAAAAATCGTCCTAACAAAATACAAGTACAAGTGTTGACAGCTGTGTGGATTGATTGGATAGGTGTTGATATTTGAAGCCCTATACCAAATGAACCACTTTATTAAGATATCTAGGTTTCGTCAAATGCATGTAACATACCGGTAGTTTTTGTTTCCTTATATATCATTTGGACAAACGTTACGACTAGGTGTCGTGAATATTGGGCAGGTAAATGTGAACGAAAGAAGACAAACAAAATGAGATCGCTATGACAACCCCCCCCCCGCGGTGCCGTTCGGCCCAGTTTTTAACAAAAAGAAAGTATTTTGCAAGAATCCACCAATGAACATTTTCACTAAATTATTATACATAGCTCATGTTATACTGTTTATTTATTGTAAACTGACTTGAAATAAAAGTTTGTATCTTGTATCTTGTATGTTGTTTTTTCAATCAATTTCATATAGCAAAGTTGATGAAGTACATGTAAATGTTGAAGACACACATTGGATGTCGCTGGACCAGAAAAGCAAACACTTGAGCACCTCGTTTGCAAATGAGCTTTACAGTAAATAATCTTATAGCAACTTTAAGAAGTAAATTACAGCTGATGCCTCTCGCAGCATCTAATGCAGGGGAGATGTATGTAAGTTTAGCTCATACAATTCATGTTCAACATACCAGTGAGTATATTTATATTCATTAATCAACCTGTAGTTACAATAGTGTAATAGACTGTGATTTTTACAAAAATAATATCCATAGTTAATGTAATCATTCACTTCATCATGTTCTTGCATGCAGAATGTAAATTGGACAGACATTGGAGCAAAGATGAATAACCTTTAAACAATTTAACTTCACAAAATCTATTTTGCAAATCAATTTTAAAATATGCATAGTAGTCTGTTTTATTACACAATAATTATATATACAAAGACAAAGAAAACACAAGTTCATGATGTCTTTCTTGAGAAAGGATTGAAGAGCATCGGGTCTTCCAGGTATTTCACTGGCTTGTTCATGAAGGGTAAGAAACCTGAAATAGATAACATGTTTATTCAATGAGTTTAATACTGAGTCTCTTTGACCTTGCGGTACAGAATACATTGAATTGTGCCAATATAATTTGTTACAAAGATATAAGCAGAGGAAATCAATAGTTTTAATATTAAACAAGAGATATGTTTGTCAGAAACACAATGCCCCCTACTGCGACGCTTTGAAATAGAATTTCTATTTATCATTTGGCAGGTATAGAAATTATCTCCCTTTGAAGCTTATTACTTCAATGGTATTGTATTTTTTGTACCTTTGACCTTGAAGAATGACCTTGACCTTTCACCACTCAAAATGTGCATCTTCATGAGATACACATGCATGCCAAATATCAAGTTGCTATCATCAATATTGCAAAAGTAATGACCAAACTTTAACATAGGTTAAAGTTTTGGGACAGACACACAGAAAGACAGACACACAGAAAGACAGACACACACAAAGACAGACAGACAGGCCAAAAACAATATACCCCCTCTTTTATGTACAAAGCACATTCTCCCAATCAACTTAAAAACAATAAGTCCTGAGGACATCAAAGTTAAATAAAATTATAATATCGATTGCAAAACTATGCGTCACATTATGTTAGAATTATGTTTGCATTATTATTGTTTACTGGCTAACAAACAACCCTTTGTCATTTGATACATGTCTATACTACCATTGGCTACTGCCTAATTAATAAACATCAGACCGCGGAAGTGTTGTTCATTAGCCATTTAACAATAAAAATATTTCTTAAATACTAAATGTATTAATTATTATCTATAGATACCAGTCATAAACCTAATCAAAGTTAAAAGATATATTGTGTCATCATAATGATAGTATGAACAGCTCCAGTTAGGCTGGGTCTATATCCAAACACTGCTTGAAATTACCATTAACACTTTGTTATATAATAGATTTTGACATGATTATATTAACACAATAAACATACTTCTTCAATATATAAGACTTGTTCTGGGAAAACTGGGCTAAATGCATGCGCACATGCTTATCAGGGACTACACCTACCTGTACTGCTTTTATGGTATTTTTGGTTAAAAGGAATTCTCTTCTTAGCAAATATCCAGTTAAGGCGCAAAGAGTAGTTCCAGATTAGTCTTTGCGAACTGGGATGAAACTTTTTGCACGTGCATTAAGCCCCATTTTCCCAAAATGAGGCTCATACAAAAGATTGGACTTACCCATGAGTTTAGCTATGCGTACTTCTCTGGCCACTCGTCTCTGCATGTGTAGGCACAGCCCTGTGACATGACGACCATACAGGCGACCAGTGTACGGAGAGATGAACTGACTCAGCAGCTGAGTGTTCTGATGGAGATATATAATTGCATTTAGCAGTAATGGTTTATATTAATAAATTCACTTATTTCAATACACTCATGTGCGTCAATATTACCATTTGTAAACCTTTAGATTTTAAAGCAGATATATGTTTCAGATGATCCTATTTCCATATAATCCATATCCATTATTTGTATGTATTATTATTAAATGTATTTCTTTCTATATGTCTTTGTTCTGCTATTGAAAAAACTTTAAGCCACATGTTGGAAATAACACACATTTATCTATTTAACTGCATTTATTTATATTGAAATGTTGTAATATTTAATAATATTTTAGAACTGATGACTACTGCTATTTTCAGTTATCATGTTAAACAATTTCTCATACATACATACGTCCGTCCGTCCGTCCATCCATTCATCCATCCATCCGTCCGTCCGTCCGTTCGTACGTACGTACATCAATCCATGCATCCATCCGTCCATCCATCCATCCATCCATACACCCATCCGTCCATCCATCCGTCCATCCATCCATCCATCCATCCACCCATCCATCCACCCATCCATCCATCCATACAAACTTTTACATACATACATCCATCCATCCGTCTATCCATCCATCCATCCATCCATCCATCCATCCATCCATCCATACAGACGTCCAGTAGTCCATATATTAATCTAAGCAGAAGACTTCACATCAACCTATATTTTATGTGCCATTCTTTCAAGTCAAGTCAAGTTTTTGGAAATTTCGAAAATTCGAATATAAAAAACATGTATTTCCCTACTGAAATGATGTTATAATCATGTAATTTTAGAATTTGATTTTGACCAAGTACGTTCAATTAGCCTTCTTTACATGCAACAACCCAGGTACAAGCTAGAGAGTGTGTCTCTTTGATAACAGATTTGCATACAGTGACATAGAATTGCCGACGCGGGGATCAAAGATAAAGCCTTGACCTACGCAGGTGAATGAGCAATTATCGGAAAAAAGTGTGACAACTTAAACAATATGTAATCACTTTCATAGTCATAATAGTTCCTCATTATCGTAAACGGTTAAACGATATTCCCTGTGGGTTGGGTTTTTTGAAAACATTCACATTAAAGTATCAAGTGTTGAAACTAAAGAAAAACCAAACAAAGCTAGCAATTAGGACACAATGCAAATACCTAAACAAGCCGATCACTAGTAAAGGCTTTATTGATTGATTGAAGTTGCTTGCCGATATGAACGAGATCTTTTCTTGTGTCGAACTTTCAATTCTCTAAATAAGGGGCAACTATAAATATAAAACTAGTTCAATGTAAGCTGTATTTTACAGGTATGATCACTAAGTTCTTTAAACATATGTACATTATTGCATGATTTATTAAACTAATTTCTTGGTACCACAGATTGGCCATTTCGAACACCATAAGAACACTTATCGGAACCTTAATACATTTGAGGTAAACTAAATCATATCTTGATTGTTAATTGCAGTTTATACACTATCCCATTTGTGCACTCATGTTAAATATTATTTGCGTCGTTTGAGCACGGCGAATTAGACGAAAAGTATTTTCCCTTGTCAATGTACATCCGATAGGAAAAGCTGTAAGAGAGCGTTTTCCTCGTGCACGAGTAAATCTGTACAGTCATTCAGCGTTGGGATTGACTGACCGACAATTTTAATTTATTTTGAAAGTTAGTCAGAGTGTCATCATTANCTGCCTTTATAGTTGGTTACGAGCGAAACTCGTGTAGGCATACAGTTTGCATGGTGTTGTAGTGATAGACTACGTTGTATGGTGGTTGTAACGATGACAAAGCCTTGAAAAAGCATGTTTGAAATCATGCTTTTATGTATGTTTGATGACTAATAGTATGGATGTATTATGTGAACTTATGGACTGGTATGAAATGTAGTGTATGTCTGTATGTTAAATGGATATGTGGAATGTATGTAAAATGAATGCGAAGAGCAGATGTAATGCTCGGTATCCAGTCCCTTTATCCCCCTTTATATTACTATATTAGAAATATAAACGCTCGTGGTGCCAATTTGTATTGGCTCCGCCTTTCCCTTTTACTTAACAGCTTGCGTGCGTGGAGAGGGAGGATATGTTACATGGGCAACAGCTGACCCTCCATACCATCCTTCCCAGGCTAGCGCCCTGGAGAGGTCGCTCCAGCTGCGCTTCAAAGCGTCGACAAAACACGGGAAGCAGCAGTTACCGGTTATAAGCTCCATTGGCGTAGAGATTGGCGCCAGGGTCTGCGTCCGACGGTGGGAGAGAGTACCATATCTCATAGTACAGCTACCCCTCGCCTCCAGCTGGGCAGCTCCCAGACAATTAGGTGCTGTCCCGCCATAGTCAGCCTGCCTTACTGGTTGCGTAAAGACTCAGGGTACTACATTACCTGACAAGTGGACTGTGATTAATACACCAGGCATAAAACAAAAAGGAAAAAAGGAAAACTCCTGCCCTCAAACTTGGCACCTTTTATCCTTTAGAACACTGTGTCCATGATTACAAAACGACCACCAGATCATCAGTGATGCCCGAGAGATCTCAGTTATCAACGATGAACTTGTGAGACTCCACTTTCTGGTCTCATCGGCACCTCTACTGGGGATGATAGACACCACCTTTGGGCCAGTCAAACTGATCAGAGTGTATGCACTAACACTCATTTCCACCGAGTATTCCAAGGACGAGTTTTACTGCCAGCTAGACTCGCTTATCAACCGGATCCTCAAAGAAGAACACCCGAGACGGCTGAGTGACGGCTGAACATAGTTCGGCGTTAGAAATATAAATTAGAATGGGCTGTGACCCTGGACACCATTACCGCAGCATCACCAATACTTTTGTTCACACGAAACCACAGCATAAAGTATCTTGGAGACAACCTCGAAGTGGGTGCGCAAATAACTAATGGCTTCAGCTCTATCATATCATCAAGCTATCGCCCGATACTGGAAACATTAGGGGCATGTACGACGACATCAAGAACGCCATAGGCCCCATCATGAAGACAACAGCTCCACTAAAATCCGCCACTGGCGAGACCATACACGACGAGGGCATTGGGTAGAGCACTATTTCGAACTATACTCCAAGCCGAACCACGTCACAGATGACATCCTTGCTGCAAATAAAACTCTCCTACCTCATAATGGACCTGGACGTGAAACAAACTGTATCAGAAAACTAAAGAAGGAAATCGAGAGCTTGTTTTCACGAAAAGTCTTGGCAAAACAAGGCATACCACCAGAAGTCCTTAAATGTGGCAACAGTGTGCTTCTAAAAATGTTCACAACCTACTTTGTCATTGCTGGGAAGAAGGATAGGTATCTCAGGACATGCAAACTTCGTGAACCTGTACACGAACAAGGGCGACAAAAGCGAATGCAACAATTACAGAGGGATATCCTTCCTGTTGAGGGTCAAGTCTTCGCACGTGTCGTCCTGAACAGACAACAGAAGCGTGCTGATAGAGAATACCCAGAGTCACAGTGCGGGTTCCGCTCAGAGAGATCAACCATATATATGATCTTCTATATCATGCAACAGCAGGAAAAGTGCAGATAACAACACAAGTCCCTTTGCATAGCCTTCATAGACCTGACCAACACGTTTGACCTTGTCAGCAGAGATGGACTTTTCATCGTTCCTGGCGAAAATTGGCTGCCCACTGAGACTCAAGAGCGTGATCCAGTCGTTCCACGACAATAGGAAAGGAACCGGGCTGTATGACGGCTCGACCTCGGTTGCGTTCGACATCCGCAGCGGCGTGGTCAAAAATGACTGACGCAATTAACACAATCAATATACATGTATTCACAATAACACAATTAAAGTAAAATGTGTTACCATTAGCACATTTCAGTGACATGTGTGATTTTGTTGCAGTAAATAGAACACCAAAGAGGAACGCGATAATTGATTACGTTACTCCTCTGTCCACAGACACTAGATTTTTCTAACAAATTTATATTAAAAAAACGCGTATCTGAGATGATTTCACTCATACTAAGATCTGAAATAATGTTGCTCGTACTTAGAATTCGAGACCTTAAATAAATCGACCATATACCACCCTATGTTTTATCTGTTACACACGAATAACTTTATACAGTACACACGAGTTACGTCAAAAGGACTGCGTCCTCGCTGCCACTCGTTTTGGCATCTTCTTCGCAATCCTGCTGCGGCATGCCTTTGGAACATCAACCGAGGGTGTCCATCTCCACACCCGATAAGACGGGAGTCTGTTCAACAGGTCTCGACAGAAGGCAAAGAGGAGAGTACAGGAGGTGATCATCAGGGCCACCCATACCAAAACAGAACTACAGATAGTGCTGGGCCGATGCAAAGGCATGAGGCAAGTTTAGCCTGACAATAAGCCAGAATAAAACACACATGGTGGCTCAGCATGCCGAACTACCCAACATCACCATCAACAACTATACATCAGCCAGTTGCCATAACTTGGATCTAATATCACTGACGACATCTCACTGGATGCAGAGATAATCCAAGAATTGACACAGCCTCAACATTCCTGCTGTACAAGGACGTCTGCAAGCGCGATCTTAAAGCTTTTGACATAAACCCCCAGCACCTGAGAAGCGCTTGTTCAGGACAGTTGCAACTAAAAACGTGCTCTGTGGTTGGCATAAGAGAGGATCCGCCAGCTTGCCAACGACATTCGCAACAGGAGAAAGGGCAAACAGCTGCGGCCGGCAGCCGATTCGGCCTTTATATGCGCAAGGTGCTGCAGACTACCGAGTTAGTTTGCACAGCCACGTTAAACGCTGCACAAGAAACCAACCTGCACAAACAACCTGTGTTTAATAAGCAACTGTGACATCCCCAATGGACGCAAGTCAATTGTTTCTCGAGACTAATGGACGCCGACAAATTAAATTTGCGAACACGATCTTCATATTAACACTGACATGTCGAGATAAGCAAGCCATACTGTTAAAACCTGATTGCTTTGATGACATGGACCAAAGCTATTTGCTATAACATACTGAACTCAATTTTCAGGTGGGGTCTATAGCTGGCAGTGCTTACAAATCGATAGTATTTCTTTCCAGTTGGATAATGGTTGACTATTTAACAGATAAGTGATCAGTTCATTCCAGGTCAAGAAAAATAAACAAACGAATTAATCACGACGACTTACGTATTTCTTTTAAAATAAAAGTTAGTGTGAAATCGGGTTGAATGGAGTTCAATCAAAAATGTCTTAATTTACTTATTTATCTTAGCAAAATATGTGTTTGCACCTGATCATTTTCCCACTACATTCCTTTGCCAAGTGGCCATTAGTTCGCAATAAATATCAAAGATATCGACAGTATTGAAAAAGTCGTCTCCAGTTCTTATTTGACACTTGAAGTACGCATTGGTTCACGGATTAAACAATTAGCATGACGAAGCATAAACTCGATCTTTCAAGACATAATAACTGCTTTATACTAAATAACGATTCTGTTATTATGACCTAATACATATTTGTTGTAAGTCTACATTTGACATATGTGATCCATCTTTCGCTTTTTCGGTTGTTTACTTTTTTTAACATATGTTTCGCACTCAGCCACTCTCACAACAATGCACCCTAAACGCCCATGTATCCATGCGGCCGTCCAACAGTCATCGTGCAGCAATACTACAACATCATCTATCCATGTAGAAAAATTGTCACGCATCCATATAACTGTACATAAATCCAGAGATGTTATCTACGTCTCTGATCAATCCATCCATGCATTGATTATCACATGCACTTACTCAGCCACCCTTCCATGACATGCATCTCTGTATGTCATTAACCGAACCATCCGTACATGCATCTCTGTATCTCATTAACCGAACGTACATGCAGTCATTCTTTCATCCATCGTGTCGGTCTTTATCTCGAAGTCGCTTACTTGAAATTTCAAAAATGTTTTGTTTTTTTTTGAAAACGTTTCCTGACCGTTACACGATCACATTCTAAAATATGTGAACACACATAGTAAGAGATAACGATGCAGATTGTAAGAAAGCTTAATTAATGTATAAATAACGTGACATATTTGATGCAACACGCTGGTAAGAGAGCTACTTTGATTTTGTGTTTAATCGACGCGTGTCTCTTTGATGGCAGAATTGTTTTTGTCTTAAATTGTACTTGACTTAACACATTCTGACGCGACGATCAGAGAGGAACGAAACCAAATATAAACAAAAGACATGGCCTTCGCAAGTGTGGTCCACAAAATTAACTTCCTTAAACATGAAATCAATACGTTCCGAAACTTGTTTAACGATACTACTTGGTGTCGGGTTTTTAAATAGCAATTCGCCCATTTAAGTAACAGGTGGTGAACTTAAAGAATGACTGACGCAATAAACACAATCAATATATTCACAATAACACAATACAGGTAAAATGTTACCATTAGCACATTCCATAGACATGTGTGAAGTTGTTGCAGTAAATAGATACCAAAAAAGAACGAGATGATTGATAACGTTACTTCTCTGTCTACTGACACTCGATTTTTTAAACAAATTCATATTAAAAAAAAACGCGTATCTGAGATGATTTCACTCATACTCAGATCTGAAATAATGTTGTTCGTACTTATAATTCAAGACCTTAAATAAATCGACCATATACCACCCTATGTGTTACCAGTACACACGAGTTACGTAAACATAGGGATTTAACTTGTATGGCATTGTTAGAAAAAAAAAGATCATTGATGAAAAGAGATTGTTACCGATTGGTCAATATTTTGATATGCCTCAAAAGCTTTGAATGAAGAGACGATATAAACACTCGATGAGTATCCATCAAATATTTCCTCGAATTAGTTAAATAGTGCGAAACGTGGAATGGATAAAGGAGTACGTGTAAATTATTTTTATGAAACGCACATGCATCTCTTTCACGGAAACTCCGCTAGACTAATCACTATACAAATAAAGGTTAATTACACAAAATACCCATATATTAACCAATACATAAATTGACCAATACTGTGGATAATAACGCTCATTGGGTCATTGTCGACCCGGGTACTATTTCCCCGTCCCCCGGGGACTTTGAAGTATACTTCCAAGTTCCCTGGGTACGGGGAAGTATACTTCAAAGTACCCGGGGTACGGGGAAGTAGTACCCGGAAAAAATGTGGGTACACAAATTTTGGGTACGAAACAATTATGTCAAAACAAAATTGGGGTCCGAAAACAAATTTGGGTACGAAAACAAATTTGGGTACGAAAATTGTGGGTAAGAAAAAAAATGTGTGTACGAAAAAAAAAATGGGTACGAAAATTTTGGTTACAAAAAAAAATTGGGTACTAAAAAAATCGGGTACGAAAAAAAATTGGGTACACTTTTTTTTCCGGGTACTACTTCCCCGTACCCCGGGTACATTGAAGTATACTTCCCCGTACCCAGAGTACTTTGAAGTATACTTCAAAGTACCCGGGGTACGGGGAATTAGTACCCGGGTCGACAATGACCCAATGAGCGATAATGACCAATAAAGCGTCATCAAAATTTCTCATTTACCACATTTACCAAACATCGGCGAACAACAACGTCAACCTGACAACAAAATTACACTAAGTCACATGCAACACATTGTTATAAGGGGAAATCAATAACAAGAATGTCAAGATGACCCTCGAGCATGCTCATGTCCACTATTTATTCAGAGAAAACGCATTGCTGTATTTTATGTTGGTAAAGTCTATATTCATTATATACCCCGAGGTATGATTTGAACCAAAGAATACTATCGGATACTTCATAACAAATACCACAGTGTTGGTGCTTATGGTTTCAGTAAGCAAGATATTTGAAGTAACATAAACGACTAATTATATATATATATATATAATTTTCCATATATAAGTATATATAAGTATATATAAAGATTTCATTCTATATTTCGACCCAGTTGAACAAACAAGGTAGAGGAGCACTATCCACACCTCTGGCCGTGGTTGTTTAAAAGAAGAAAATTGTAATCAACAGTTCAAAACTGCATAGGTGGGGTCAAAAAAGAGTTGAGAATAGGCATCAGAACTTAAACGTTTTACAATATTCCGGCATTTCATTTAGAGTACTAGCTTTATTATTTCTGTTTCAATACTCAGTTGGTCTAAATAATAGCATATTTGTATATATGCCAAGTTCTTATTTTCGATACCAAAACATTTGCGACGTTACATTCACAAAACTCGACATAAATAACATTTTAATATTGGCACGAGTATCTAAAAATACCAAATTGTTGTCTTGATCCAGAACTATGCAGACCTGCAAACGATATGTGAAAAGTACACCTCAAGGTCTGGATTTGAAATATTTTTTTTTTAAATAATTATAATTATAAAAATGTAAAATCCTGTTCTATTGTGGTATTTCTTTTGAAATGTCAAGCGTTGATTTATGCAACGATTATCACAGTAAATGATCAACGTAAACACGAAATACGAGAATAGTAGGCCAAATCACCATTATCATGTTTGACACCTTTTCTGAATAGATATTGATAGCTTTAGACCAGAGAGCAAAAAAATTACTCTTCACCCAATGAACTGCTTGCTTAAGATCTCAAGTTTTTCTTGTATGCAATCATCGTAAAATATGTACCCATACAAAAATAAATAAAGTAATCTATGTGTTATGACATTAAGTTAGCCATGCGTTACAGCGATTAAAGGTTTACAAAGCACAAACTCATTTTAAAATTAGTTGAATACAATCGAACACCCACCCGTGAATCTCCTGTATACTCAAGTGCTATGTAAGTTGTGGATTGCGAATCGATATTCATCATTAAAATGGGGTTCCCCCGTCATCAATCTTTCGCCCCTGACCCATGGACATCCCTAGAGGTTGGGATCACCGTAGCTACGGTGTGAATGTCGATACCTCTTATTCTTCCAATTTGTCTCTTCGCGCATCAGCCACAATTAGCTGGACGACTGCTCTGCAGCTTGGCTAAGTTTTTTTCCGGATAATCCGCCGTCTATTCGTGCTATTATATTTGACTGCTGACATCAGTCGGCACACGGATTGTGCAAAAAAATCCTCTAGCGTCAACTACTATGGGGAACAACCAAGTACGACAGCCTTTTTGGTTGCAAGTTTGTAGCAGCTCTGTGTACTTGTTCTTTTTCATCTCGTAGGCTTCGAATCTGGTTTCCCAAGGTACGGTTAATTCGATCATGATGAGTCGTTTCCCCGCCTCTGACCACAGCACGAAACCGGGCCTGAGGTTTGTCTTTACAATACTTGAGAAGACCAGCTTCTCGTCAAGGTCAATCTTCATGCTCCATCCGGTTGCACCGTTGAGGATTGAGATTTTCTGTGTCGGCTTTCCCTGTGTAGTTTCACCGCGGTACTACTGTGTTCCTTTTTTCCTTTCCTGGTCCAGCCAGTCAGCAACCTCTCTGAGGACGTTGTCGTGACGCAATCTGTATCTTCCTTGTGACAGAGCTGTAGGGAAGCAAGAAAGAACATGTTCTAGAATGCCGGGGCGATCACAAAGTTTGCATTTAGGATCTGGTATGAGACTCAACGGAAGAGGTTTGCGGGGGATGGTAGGAGGTCATGGACTGACCTAAGGAGTAAGGAAAGTCTGATGGAGTCATACTTCCAGATGTCGTCGCATGTCAATTTCATGTATAATGTATTCCATATTGTCCATGCTCCCTGTGTTCCCATTTCTAGCTTGTCTCTTATTTTCTTCTGCCCTCCTGACTTCTGCCTGGATCATGGCGCGCCTCTCTTTCTTGTCTGCTCGGCTTCACATAAGTGTTGATTTTTTTTGCTCCAATCCCCTGACGGCCGACAGCAGTAACTCCTACAATGCCTCTGTGCTTCTGCGAATTTAAATATTGACCGACAGTCCTTGTAGCCGACCATTTCGTGCTGGTGCGGGTAACAATTCCTGCTTCTCGGGTCTGC
Organism: Dreissena rostriformis; assembly: GCA_007657795.1. NCBI lineage: Eukaryota > Metazoa > Mollusca > Bivalvia > Myida > Dreissenidae > Dreissena > Dreissena rostriformis. The sequence goes on along the minus strand of VMBQ01001659.1, from coordinate 117,445 downwards.
TCATCTGGGTAGTCCCTTACGGTGAGTACCAGTCTCGTCTTGGCTGCCTTGAATTCCTCCACCAGTGAGGACAGTGGGAATTGAAGCGTGTTGTTCTTAACGTACAGTCCTACGCTTGCAAAACTGGGGGTATTCCTAACCACTTCCTTAGGTGTCGGCTGGCGATCCTCTCTAAGGCTTCTATTACTGAGCTCGATACCTCATACAGCATCATTGGCCAGATTAGCATTGGTAGTAAGGCATGCTGGTATAGCCGAGCTTTGGACTTTCCATGAAGGTTACTGCAGTCTGTCTTCTTTGGTCCCTCTTCTACCTGGGTTTCAAGGTTTCTGACGTTGTCGCTGTCCTGTAGGCGTGCGTCATACCATTTCCCCAAGACATGTGTTTATAGGGAAAATATTATTAATAACTAACATTAATCGCCTGCATAACTTACTCAAACAAAAATAAAAATCATTGAACGAGTTAACAAATATTGCAAATGGAGTTTCTATCATTTGAATGTACCCTAAATATTTTGTAAAAAGGAAACTTTAAAGTATATCATGTTCAATTTAGCAATAAAATACTGACGCAAAGATGTATAAGGCAGGTTTGACAAACTTTGTTGATTTTTAGGTTCTCCGATTCTTTAAGACTATTTGTTTTCAAAAAGCATAAGGGACATAGGTGTAATATTATCATAAAATTAATAAAGCTCCAATTTTAAAGTCATTGTATTAAATGGATGATGTTGGTAATAATCTTCATAAATAATATGCATATTTCATGGGAGTGTGTTGAATTATTTATAAAGAAATATACATCCATTAAAATTTCATTGTGATTCCAGCCCCAAACCCCCTTTACTTCGTTACGGGGGTATAATCAGGTAGTTGTTCCAAGACCTTACATTGCTGATCACGTGTTTACCAAGTTTCATTATTAGAATGTGTGTACTTTGATATTTATTTCAAATAAAGAGTCATTCGATTGTTATCACATAAGCAACAGACACCACAGTGATGCAATCAATGTGTGCATCTCATTTATATAAAAAGTTTCTTGATTATATCTTATGTACTTTTCGATGTTTTCATTGTTTAAGAACAGATGGATACACTAACGGATGTAAAACAGAGAAATGAAAGACATATAGACAACATGACAGGCCTAATATAAGTGAAAACCAGGTTTCTTGATCATAATTTTAAAATGTACTTGTTTCAGTTATGGCAAAGTTTGGTCTATTTTAGGTACAGACAAAAAGATTTACGGATAAACAGAGCTAGGAATTGGCAGAAAGACAAATGGGCGACCTATTGGTCTATAAGTTAACGTTTCATATCTTATGTACTTGTAAAGTAAATACAATATTAAGTTTTATTCTATGTTTAGTAACGGTCGCGCGAACTTTCAACTCAGAAGGCCTTGCATGCTCCTCACATAATCATTAAAACAAGTTATACCTTAGTTCTTTCGTCCGTTTTATTACACAATATATTATAAAATGAAATCAAATTAAAAAGTTGGAGATGTTTTTCTACAGAAAGGATCGAAGAGCATCGGGTCCTCCAAGTATTTCACAGGCTTGTTCATGAAGGGCAAGAAACCTGCAATAGATAACATGATGGTTCTGGAATGAGTTAAATACTGTGTTTCTGTAACAGTAATGTACAGAATACATTAAATTTTGACAACAAATAGGGATATTTTGTTACAAATAAATAAACTTATGAGGAGAAAATCAATGGCTTTTATATTGAACAATCACAATGTTACAATCCGATCTTTTTACAAAGCACAAAGTTATCTCTGCAAAAATGGCACCAAATCAGCTTAAAAACAATAAGTCTTGAGGACACCAAAGTTACATAAAGTCATTATATCAACTGCAAAACTATGTGTCACATCATGTAAGAATAGTTTTTGCATTATCATTGTTTACTGACCAACTCACAACCCTTTGTCATTTGATGCATGTCTATCATATTATTGGCTACTGCCTAAAGTCATACACATCAGACCACCAAAGTGTTGGTTATTGGCCAATAAACAACAACGAAAACAATAATTCTTAGTTACAAAATGTATTAATTATTATATATGTATGTACAAATCATAAACCTAATAGATACCAGTCATAAACCTTGTTAAAGACAAACATATATCTTGTGTCATCTGAATGACCATTTTCACACCTCTTAACAGACTGAGCCTATGTGTAGCAAAACACTGCTTGGAATTACTATACACACTTTGTAATGGTCTTAGTGTTCACATTGCAATGTAACCCAAGTAAACAAGCTTCTTTAATATACAAAAGATTGTACTAACCCATGAGTTAAGCTATGCGTACTTCCCTGTCACTCGTCTTTGCATGTGTAGGCAAAGACCTGCGACATGACTACCATACAGGCGACCAGTGTACGGAGAGATGATCTGACTCAGCAGCTGAGTGTTCGGAACAAAAGACAAATTATTGTTTATATATATATATTGCTTTAAAATAATAAACTGCTTGAAGTTTACCATTTGGAAACTTGCACATTTTAAAGAAGATATATATGTAATATATCAGTAAGCCTATTTTCATATAATCCATATCCATTATTTGTATGTTTAATTATTAAATATATTTCTTTCTGTGTGGGTTTGTTCTGCTAATGAAATATTGGAATGACTTCAAGCCAGGTGTTGGAAATAAAACACATTTGTTTCTGTTTACCTGCGTTTATGTATATTTTAATGTTGTCATATTTAATAATATTTTACAATTGATGACTACCAGTATTTTCAGTAATCATGTCTAACAATTTATCAATTAAAGGGAAGCAACCACAAGTATATTGCAGTAATACATAGCCAGTTACAAGTGTTCATTTAACTTTGATATTTCAACGCTTATTTGTTTTATTGAATTTCATTTTACATGTCATGACCGATCATTAAAATACAAATTGAGTTACAAGTATCAAATTTAAGATAAATCTCCTATAGTGATACAAACCTTTTATTTGCATGTATATTTGTGTTTAATAAAATTAAGGTAATGACATATTTTAAATATTTTACAAACAAAGGGAAGCAATTCAAAAATCTAACAAAAGCTTAAATTTATTGCAAGTCTCGGGCTGTAAGTAATGAGCCTCCTCAATGCACGCATTAAATGTAACTTAACAATAATAACATACATAATTTATTTGTTCATATACTTGGACTTTTTTAATATTCAAATTATTGCTCTCTTGATTGCTGAATGTGTTTACCTTATTATCTTGTTTGATATTATGTTGACAGAGGAGGCATGTCTTTGAAGGCTTCTGAAACGGGTCTGGCGTATCTACAGGCTGAAATTCACAAACCATACTTCACATGTTTTTTCATATTTTGGTATAAAAAATATATCCAAATCAACAATAAGAACAAATATTTCAAACCGAAAACAGGACCAGAAGCCAATTGAAACATAAATATATATGAAAAAAAAATTCTTATGGAAAAACAGATATATATTCAAATTAATACTACTTATTCATAGCTTTTTGAGATTGTGAACTTTAAAAATACTGGTAATAATAGAAATGTTATAAAAAGAACATTTTTGATGACATTATTATCAACATTTTTTTGGATATTGAAAACAGTTTAGTCAATCTTTGATCATGTGTGGCGCCTAATTCATAGCTCAGTTCTGTAAGACCTAAGCTGTTGGAAAAAATACTGTACCATAACATACTTGTCATAAATCTGAATGATCATTTGTTCCAGATATTTCGTGAGTTGCTCTGAATCAACAACGTCAGTTTTCTTAGGTTTTTCATCTGACTGAGGAAGAAGTTGAGGTCAGTTGTATTATGTCCAGTTGCCAGGATCAAACACATCAGTCTCTTAGGTTTTCCTTTCTGATTGTGGACGAATATCAGGTCAGTGTACTGTTTCCAGTTTCCAGGTTTTTGGCTGACCGAGTCCGGGTGATTGGCACTCTAACGCTCAGGTAGTAGGTCTTGTTACGGATTCTTGACACTTCTGTAACGTGCACATCCTATGCCTTAAAATGAGACAAGACAGCAAGCATTAAGCATAATGAACAATTAAATTATTTATGTAGTTGTTTGAAATTACAATCAAAACAATTTGCAGATGTATTCAAATTAATAACAAGGAACATTATTATTTTGTTTAAGTATTGGGTTTAAAAGATTTTAATTACCTATAACCCAGAAAATAATGTATTTATTTTTAATAACATGATAAACATATCAGATTTACAAAGGAAATATGATGTCTAAATTGTTTATATGACCAATTATGCTTGTTTCTGTGAGTATTGATTTGCCTGTTAATCCAATTAAATCAATAACTAGATGTGCCACATTCATTTATACCCCCAGCAACCCATGCTTGGTCACAAACAAATTTACTATTCAGATAAAATGCAATATTTATTTCAAAATTTATCTTTATTTATCACCTATAAATAAAGGTTCTTCAGCTGTAAAAGTTTGAGCAAAATCTGAAAAGCGTTAAAGTGGAGTTTAACACTATGAACCACCCTTTAAACATATGTGACCTCCCTACCATTTGTTTCATTTTTGTATACCCACTCTTTAAAAATATATTAAACTGTCTTTTACTCCTCTTTTATTTGTAGATGTTCTTGTATATACAGTAAAGGCCCGACTAATTGTTCAGGCTACTGACAATTTTAAAGAGAAACATACACTATTACTTGGTATTAGCAGCAAATTATTTATAACACGGAGTATACCTTATGGAATATATACTGAATTGATGCTTCAATATAAGTCTATACAAAAACTGGTGGTAACTTAAAATCTCTCAAGTCTGATCATCTACACAATAAGGTCATTTATTTGTGCGAAACCTACTCTGAGGGAAAAGACAAATGGAAAACACTAACTTCGGATGTACGTTCGGACGGACGGGCAAGTGCAATGCTTAATGCCTCCCACTCCACTTTGCGGTGGTATAAAACTAGACCCTTAACATTCTGACCTTTTTTCAGTCGTCTGCGTACCAATATCCGGATTACCATCACTGATGGTTGGAAATGAGCCTGAAACATCGTATAACAATTACATGTGTGTAAACATGTAAACCCTGTTCAATAGATATTCAGGGTGCAGGATCAGGTGACCTTGTGGGTTTCGCGATTAAACGTTAATGTATGTTAACACACTGGTAAGTAAGTGCTTTGTTTTTCAAATAACTATTTAAAACAATTGTTCTTACGAATTTTAAATAATGCATACAATACAGTTTTTTTGCTGCTTATGGCAATGAGAAATACGTCAGCATTACTTAATTAAATAAGCCTGTGTTCTATGTGAAAAATTCGATGTGTAAAGCATTCATGCACACCAATTGCAGACGTATTCAATGATGTATTCTTAAATCTTAAGATATCGGCACAAACTGCAAGCAAAACTGTCTTTTATGCACTAAAGATTTTTGCAAATGTATTTCAATAACTTGAGATATTTGCAAAAATAAAGTTCTTTCCGCTGTGTATACATTCTATCAAGCCCGTGTGTAAACCACTGAAAACCCCGTTGATCCTGCACCCTGGATATTGCTATTGATCAAAGTCAAGTCTAACCACTTGTGTGTGTGTAACGCAGATATTTTTAAATCAGTAAAGCATGTTCTATTCGTAGTTCTTCTTGAATGCTTTGAGCTTTTATGAGTGCATACGTACAGCTCAAAGTTCTTCCTCGTTAAGGCAAAAATCAAGTTAAAAATAAGTCTCATGTATGTCTATAAAATCGAGTTCAATCAATCTAATACATCGTAACAAACACAATACATGTTACCATCGACATCAAATTGCGTGTCTTTTGTGGAGAAATACTCTAAACTAAAACTTGATGAAAACCCGTTATCAAACCGAAACCGAAAGTTTTGAATTGACGATTATATCAAAGGAAAGTAAAAAGGTTACGCTGCACTAATTATTTCACCCGATTGTCTGATGGTATGTTATTATGCTGTGCAGGTCAAAGTTTCTTGTTTATAACAGTGTTATTTGAGTTGGGACACTTTCTAATGACAGTGGTATCATCGCTGTTGGTTTATGTGTACATAAACACATCGCACGCAATCTATTCTTGCAGTGTTTCTTTAAGATGAAAAAAATAATGATAACTTATTTCAAACTATAAATACATCTTTGTGCATATTTTCAAATTCAGAATATCTCGGCATTTTCCATTACCAAAGCGTAGACATTTTCTGGAATAGTTGACGTGTTTGAAACTTGGATTAATATCACTATTCTGCGAGCACACCATATCACGTAGGTTGTTTTTATGTGCGCATTAAGGATATATTATGATCGGTTTGTGTTAATGGATGTCAGGCAATAGTTTATGTGGCTAATATAACAGATTATAGTGCGAGTTTACATGAAAAAAAGCCTTTAGGAGTTGCAACTCCCAGCGACCCGGGTGTCAGTAGCTGGGAATTGAATTACAACTAGTTCTATTTGCTATCGTTTCGGCCATTTTTTTACGGCGACAACTCAAGACGGTCTAATCTAAATGTTCAGTCAAATGCTGACTTTTCACAGAAAGAATAGTGTTTGATTCCAAGATATTATAAGAAGCGTCTTTTTTCTCCTTGAATAGTTATTGATGTCAATATATTCTAAGAAGCGTCTTTTTTTACCCTAAATAGTTCTTGATGTCGAGATATTCTAAGAAGAGTCGTTTTTCACCCTAAATACTATGAGGATATGTGTACATAAATATACCAGCGACCCGGGGCTGAACTTGGCTGGGCAATTTAACGAGATACTTCTGTATCTCTGTGTCATACTTCACATCGGCTTTTGGCATGTAAATGAGCTAAACTACAGCAGATTTTCTACACATGGTATCAGTTATACACCGATGACAATTATGTACACAGCCTATTACATAAATAATGTTTGTATGGCAAAAAATAAATTACATCATTTATTTGCACGTAAAACAATAGTAATACAATAAGTAATACTTAAACACTGCCACCAACTTTAACGAAAATTTACGTACATACAAAGTGATGTTATCTTTTGAACAACTATGGAATCAATGCTTTATGCATCATAGACTGTTCAATGCGTGTATAAAAAAAGTATCATGCAGTATAGTACGCAGTTTGTAAGGAACACTATCTTATAAGAAACATTATTTATTTTTCTTTAAAAAAAAATATCATGCTGGTTGTGTACTAGCGTAAACAAATTATCATTGAACAGCAAGTGACAGCCAAATTATTAATGACACAATACACATGAAATCATATAAAGAATTAACCAAACAAGCTAGTTGCTACTGTTAAGAATTGCTCTGTCTTACTTAAAAAGTTTACAACACAGTGGTCAAGGAACCAATTGCTTTTACTTACTTGCGGTAAGTTTTGTATTATCTAGTTAAACATGTATGTGCAGGCACTGATCGACATACTGACTCAATTAACATGGGACCTAACATATTTTATTTCAAAATTGTAATTGCTTGCAAACTGTTAATTTCGCTTCTCTTTTACAATCTTTGGACATCTGATCCTTGTTTTGCCATTTTGTTAACAGACATACAGCTATATAATTTTCACAGTTCTATAAATGTTCACGTATGTTTAATCCAAGTAGACCAACATAACCCATAAACAAGATCACAAAGGGAAATAATGTTACTCCTCGAAAATGTTGATAGCTCAGGAATCCCTTCTTTATTGATTTCTGGAAACCAAAACTGTCAGTTGTGCTAAATGCATGAATTGTGTGATGCCCAGTGCTTGGCAAAACAACTTCTAAAAACGGGATCACCAACACAAATCATAAAATATGATAAATAATGCAGATGTTTTGTCAATGTTCAGTTTTTTTTTTTTTATAATTTGCAATCAGAACGACTTTGGAACGAAATATTTTGGTACGAAACTGATGTTATAATGTAGGGCTTCTCAGTACCTTTCATTTTCTACAAATATTTTTTATTTATTTTTATCCTATTACCAGATGAAAATCGATAGGATAACAACGATCGTATAAACTTGAGCTTTATCCGATCGCTATTTTAAGATCATTTGTGGGTTTTTCCAAAAATTGGAGAATCTGTTTTTGTCAACTACGGACGATCAAAGTCGTCTAAAAATGCGATATTTGACAATTATTAATTGAAATATGAATGAAATAATAGGATAAATAGAATAGTATGTGAGTTTTGGATAAAGATCAAGTTTATCACGCTCGGCACGAACCATGGTAGCGCTCGGCAAGCCTCGCGCCACCATGATTCTAAGCCTCGCATGATAAACTTGATCTTTATCCAAAACTCACATAATATTCTCTATATATTACCTTTAAAAGCCAATCCTTATGAGCATTCAGCGTAGAATCCAACAGTATAAGATTAAGTAGTGTGTGTCTTCATTTTTATCGAGTGCACCGGGATTGTCTCCCATATGGCCATCGCCCCCAGAAAGACGTGTTAGTTGGTTACGGGGGATAGTGCAAGATACAGGAGACACCCCGTTCCAGAGGTGACCCTGGGTCTTTTAGTGCCCGGTGTATAGCACCTGGTACACTGCACCTCGGTTTAACGTCTCATGCGAAAGACGAGTTAGAAGGTTAGGTGTAGCGGGGGAGCGAACCAGCGATCTCTGGATTGTGAAGCCAGTGTGTTACCACTAGAAGAGATAACACACTGGCTTCACAATCTAGAGATCGCTGGTTCGATCCCCCGCTACAGATTAAGTAGCTTGAGGCACAAACTTTATATACTGATGTGTAACCTATGGGCGGAGCTAATACACTTTGCATATTAATAAGATCGGGAAAGAGCGAGCAGACGAAGTGAAAACAAGTTGAGAATTAGCTAAACTACTGAAACGTTAAATGGGAATATTGTAAAAGCTGGTGAAAAATCGTGTTTCTAATGGTTTACAACCACACCTTGCCAGAATATTGCTCATTTCACAGGTAAAACTATTTTCTGACAGCGAATGTAAATTGGGTCACGAACCTTGTCATGTAAACATCACATAGGGAGGGGGGGGGGGCAATTGAAGTACCTCGGGAAAAGTGAGACCACGAAAATACAGATGCCGACTATAATGTTTTACAAATAAAACTATTTTAACAAGTGTTTATTGATTTATGATTATAATTATAACAATAAGATATCGAATTGATCGAAGCAATGACTTTCTTTTCATATGTTTGATTGAATTATGCATATACATTTGATACAGCATTTCTCGAAGAGTTTCTGTTGGCAAAGTATAGTAAGTTCAAGTAAACTGCATTGCGAAAATAGATGACACGGGCAAACCATTTCGAGTCGAACAGGTATGTCTATTTGCATTACTAGATCTGAAGGCATGTGTATTATATAAAAAACGTTTGATGTAATTTAAATTCAATTAAATTAAATTAAATTTAAAATGATTTTTGATTGCGCTTTTTTCTAAACACGCTTTTTGTAAAGTTTGCCTGACAATACATAAATCAAATATGTTCACGAATATTACCGTAGTAAATTAAGGTTATTTTCACAGATGAATATGAGATGGTATATCGCATTATTCACGGTAGAGAATTTAATCATTATATGATTGAGTTAACCTCAAATAAATTATGGTCAATGGTGTCAAAATAATCTAGTCTTTCCAGAGTCTTGTTAACAAAGGAGCGAATCTAAGAGCTACGAGAAGACACGTAATCAATCATTTGTGTCCCAGTGTTTTTATTTTAGGACACACATTACATCAGTGTTTATATCAAATACCGATTGTCTTTTTAGGACATTCCTTTTTCAAGTTTGCTAGTTATTATGCAACTGCAATGAAACAGGTAGGCATTAATTCTTAGAAGCAGTTTTTATTGTAAATTCTGGACGATTTAATCATTAACGTTTGTTCGAATCTAAGCGACGGGATCGAAGGGGGGTGGGGAATTCATTCTTTAAAACTAATCCATCAGTTTGGATGAAAATTACAGATTACAACCCGGTGTATATATTTTATAATTAAGTATTGCAAACATGTTTAGCGTAGCAGACCATAATAACCAATGCATACAAATTTTGTGATTATCAATATTCTTTACGAATAGCTACTTTAAACAGGAGGTAACCCAACGTCAATTAGTTGTTAATTTTAGAGCTGTTATCTTTCTTGGTATTTCATGTTGTGTCTTAATCTCTTAGCATAAATAATATGGACACAGTATGTAATTTTTATTAATTCATTTAATACTTTTTATTCATATAACATGCACATATAAATCGTTACGCCACATTACTTCCCATGACTGTTACGATACGATTTTAATGCACCGCTTGGTAACACGATTGTAATGTACGCTTGTGATTTTATCATCCAGATTTGAAATCTAAAAGTGATAAATTATGATTTTCAAAATGTGCATAAGAACTTATTACGCGTAATGTATATAGTGTTGGTTAACGAGAAATATATTAAATAGGTTCAAAGCCAAACTGAGCGCAAGAACATAATCGGGGAATTATTCGACGATAAAGAAATTATCGGAACATAACATATGTGTGTCCACGTTTTATTATTAAGATTTCTAATTATAATATAAGTGTGCAATGTTAGAAAATGTGCACGTCAGTTGTGCTTTGGGCGATCACTTTTCGATATATCATTAACAATGGTACTTTCTATGACTTTTACATTAGCGCAACATGGTTTAGTTAAACACAAAGTGGCTAGCACGAACCGTATGAAGTTCCTATGCAAGGGCTAAAGTACAAGTATTAGAATAAATTGTAAGAATGACAACTTTAAACCGTAATTGACCTTACCAGTTGTTATCGGCTAATAAACCAAGATTCGGATTTCGAATGTGAATATATAAAAGAGGCGCGAATCACAACGAGAAATAATTGTTAACTGTTACAGTAAAATTCATTTGATTTGATTCAAACATTACATATGTAAACAAATTTAATTCGACCTTTTAAAATATTTTCATAGATATTCAGTTCTTTGGAAACCATGTACCATCTTCGTTTAAATTATTTAAAAGCGTTGAAAACGTGTCCACAAAGGAGCTTCACAGTTGCCCTTACAATGTTTTTTTTTTAAAGGCGTTCAATAAACAACCCAAAGCCTTTCATATTTGTTGCTATAAAATAACTCGGGCGAACGACAGCAAGATTTAATTATAAAGCTACAAAATTCAAAATCTTGATGTATCGACCGATGTATTCACCGGTACACAACGATACATCTAAGAGTATTCACATTATTCAAGAATTGAACACCAATTATACATTTCAACATTCCAATATTTTGTGAGAAAAAAACCTTCTTCTTCCGCGTTCGATAGGTCGCAACTAGATTAAACAGTTTTTTGTTTTACAATGTTCGAATTTAATACGATATTCCATTTCTGATGTATAAACATATAACGTTGTGTGCAAACTAGAAGAAAAAGACAGTCGGGTTAAGTCATATAATGCGTATCAATGCTCTAAAATAGCAGCATTATGTCGTATATTCCCCAGTGTATCGTGGGTGAATAGTGTAACGAGTACGGATATGTATTCATTTTATTTATAATCATTAGAAAAAAAAACGGTTTTGTTAAGAAACCATGATTTTAAATGTTGACATAACCGTCAACATACTACATTGTAAATAAAGAGTACGGATTTGCATTCATTATATTCATTATATTATTAAATAACAGTTTTAGACGGAACCTTATTTAAAATAATCAAAACTAAATATTTATCGTGTTTTATTACATGTAAGAAAAGCCAAGCGATCGCTGCTAAGCATATCCACATGATGCTGTGTCTTTTCGTGATTAAGCTATTGTGAATCATTTAAGCAGAAAGTGGATAATAATTCCTAAAAATACGTACTATGTTAGAAAGAGCACATATGTAGCAGTTTTATGTTCTGGTTTACAAATGTTTCTTTCAGGAATAATGGGAATTGTTAGTACAATTAATGTATATCTGTCAGTGTGTCAGTCAGTCAGTCGGTCGGTCGGTCGGTCGGTCGGTCGGTTGTTTCTAACAAAATAAATATGATTAAAATGTTCACTCAAATGTTTCCGAAACGATTGATTCGTATAGAAGACATTTAAACATTAATTTGGAACCACTGGTGGTCCTAATGTCTGTTGCGGGATGGCTCTTTCCAGCCTCTGTATGTTGTGGGATGGCTCTTTCCAGCCAATGTCTGCTGCGGGAGGGCTCTTTCCATGACGTTTACACTGACATTTCCAAGCTAAGCGGTGGAGTCAAACAGATGACTGTGTAAGAATAATATTGATAAACTCCTGCTGATGCAACCGTGTTTTGATTGAGCCAAACATCAGAATAACGAACAAACATTGCTTAGTTATCAATTTTAACAGATTATGATACCTTTAGATTGATTCTAACTGGTTAAACTTAAATATAGCGACAAAATAACTGGAGTAGGAAATAATTATTAAAATTATCCATTTGAATGTTGTCTTTCCACCTCCATTTATACTGTGCTAAAAATATCACAAGCCAACACCCGTTTAACTGCGCATGCGCTTAACACATTTAAAAAATAATAAATATACTGGGGGGCTAGTTTTATTCCGTTTAGTAACTGAACATATAAAGTTGAGCTTTGGAACATCTTCATTAGTAAAATGCTTCTTTATTACAGTGCTGTAATGACGCAATAGATTTTAAAGATAGACACATTTTTGAGATAAATGTTAAACCTGTGACATTGCATTGTTGTTGGTTGAAAAAAAAATCACTTTCAGTCAAAATGGAATGTACAGTTACAATTTGAAGTTACGTGTTTGCTTTGTTACGGGCCACAGTACAGTTTTCTTGATTTAATATGCATATCGGCTAATTATAGATGTGTGTTTAGAAGCCGAGCGATTTTTAATTTGCTTTGAAATGGACAGTAATTTCACTGATGCGGGAAATGTACTCAAATGTTTAAAACGGCTGTATTCAATTTTAACATTGTAGCTACCGCTATTAAATTGCAGTATTATGGGAACATCATTACGTCTGCTGTATAAAAGATAAAGTCATATCGTCTATGGGATTCACCAATACATTGTAAGTTTTTCACTACAGTCCATACGTCAATATAAACATGCATTTTATATACTTGCTACTGTTAATCCAAACCAATATTCGATTACTACTTGTGCGTTACGCCTTGAAATTAACTTACATTTAACTAAGTTTCTATTATTTGCCAATACTGAGTTTTAAAACAGAAGAAAACATTAGCTTAGATTATAAATTCGGTTAAAAATAATTAAGTATATAAAAAACACAAATTCAAATTTGACTGTTTTCATGACTTTGAGTATTAAGTGGATATATCAAAACAAATGTGACACATTCGGTTTCTATTGACATATACAGAATTTAATGCAACATGGTATATAATGGTACGAGCAAATTCATGTTTATGTTAATAAACACAATTCAGCATATTTTATATATATATGTTTATCCATATCAACCCACAAATAAATAATACAGTAAAATAGCGATATTAAAGTTGTTGACGCAGAAATAGACGGAAACGGCGAATGAATGTAATAAAACAAGACTTACAATTAAGAGCCAAATCAACGACAACCGCAACATAGTCGCTCTGATCGTTTAACGGGCGAACGTATTTGCAAATTCAGCTGTTTTGAACAACTGAGTGGTGAGATTTTTTTTTACATCATCCGCTGTCTGAGACGCCACATAACACGCGACCAAACTCCATTGTAAGATCAGCAAGCTCACGAACACGTATTGCGTGTTTGAAAACACAGTCACATAGATCCGTTAACGCATCAATAATAAATTATTAAAGGTTGTATCAAAACCTCACATAACACTGGTTACGAGTGAATAACCCTGTGAACATCTTGTTATTAGCTTTTATATTTGTATCTAAAACGCGCATCAAAAGTGCGAACCACTTACCGTTTACATACAGTCAATTGATTAAATGCTTCTATCTGAACAGATCAATCAAGTTTTTATTTAGGCCAAACTTAAAAATATGTTTTCCCTATCCCAACCCCTGCAAAATAGCTTTGGGTAAGTAGTAGGAAAATATGTGTGTTTCCAATTAAATTATGTACTTGAAAACTAACCCAAAATGTACAAGATGTGAAACAGTTTAAGTGCTTAAACTCTTTTTACATGTCCTACAGATTAGAATATAAATGGACAAGTTGCACAATATATCATTAAGCAATTCGGACATGTCAGAATGAATTTATAACCATACTTATCACGAATGAATTATACATCTTATTATAATATTTAGTAATTTCGAAATCGCAAATAACCCCGTTAATAATATAGCTTAATGTAAAACTAGTGCTCATTTGATTTATTGTGTTTTTTAACAATGGCAATTCCGATGATGTTAAAGTTCTTTGTTTTTTTCTCTCACTCTTACTAGATCCTTCAATATATTTAAACTCACGACGATTTTTGGTAAACACCATGTAAATTATTTTCCATAATTGCTAATAATAAACTTTCAGAATGGTTTATTATATTGCATTAATCCCCGGCCTAGCCATTCATAGAGCTGTTTTAAAAATATGTTTCCAATACCATATGTTCTACATTTATCGGATGTTTAATGTTTCGGATTGTTATATGCGTTCTCTCTCAATGCAATAATCCAATAAGTATAGATACGCATGTCTGAGTGTCAGTCTATCTTGATTTCACATCATCATTTGTTCATGCATAAATCTACTTGTAACGTATCATAAGACATGATCAAAACGTGAAGAAAACATTAAGGTAATTACTACTGTGCTTCACTTACGACAGATTCGTTCTGCTGATTTAAATGAGTCGCGCTCTGTGAAAACGAGGTTTAATGGATGTGCGTTAAGTGTCGTCCCAGATTAACCTATGCAGTCCACACAGGCTAACTAGGGACGACACTTTCCGCTTTAAAGTTAGGGTATTTTAGCAAAAATCCAGTTTAGGCGGAAAGTGTCATCCCTGATAAGCCTGTGAGGACGGCACAGGCTAATATGGGACGACACTTTACGCACATGCATTTCACTCTGTTTTTTTCAGAGCGAGATTCAAATTACCTCCATCCACCAAACCGAATCTGCGGGTAACTGTTTTGTTATCATGATCATGTTGCCATACCTGCGTTTAATGGTATTATAAACAATATATAACTGAATATCAACAGGCTCATAACAATTATTTTCGAATGAATATGAAAGGCATGGCACATTGAGAGGGCTGGTTGCTTAACAACGAGCGCGTGTTTCACTAAATTATATTTATACGTTATGTACCATTCATCGCTCTTATCGGACCGATTGATCTTTTTATATACGCTATATATGTTATTAGAATCATTTTATCCCGTTATTCAGGGAGTAACATACAACTTTTGGAATATCCACTTGTTTAGAAAATCGTATTACTAAACCAATCCGGTAACATATGGAAACGAATCGCCTTGTAAGACCGATCAGTGATCCATGCGAGCATTACACTTTCATTCGAATGCTAATGTTGAAACAAAGTCACTTACAAACGACGTCATATTATGACGTCATAATTGTACAATAACACTTTATAACACTCATTTTAACTTATAATATCTATACTATACAAACTAGGTGTCTACATACAAAAATTCATGTGCTTAAGGGAATTTGTGACCGACAGAAAGATCAAGTGTTGCTTTGTTTGCATACACACGTTTGATGAATAAAACCGAAACATTATATAGAATATAAAGAAGTGAAACTCTAGAAGCTGCAGCAGTATTGCAGTTTTATCATACACACCTCTGTGGTCCTTTATTTATGGCAAGGAACCAATTGCCAAAACGGTACAGTACGGCACAAAACGAAACAACATATACACATAGTAGAATAAATAATTATATAGAAACAACAAATGCCCCAGTTTTGATGAAGATTATCTTCGAATCGACCATCAAATTCTTCGTTTAGTTTACATAAATCACGCATGCACATACAGAGTGCTGTCAAAGTAATTGAAACGAAACAAGTTACTCTTGAAAACGACTTATTATTTGTGTGAACGAAATACATCACTCGAGTAAAGACTTATGAAGTCCGGCGTAATAAACAAATAAGTAAATAAAAATAACGAAATATTATGACGACCGTTTCCGAGCCATAGCGTTCATTAGTTCGCATACGGAGCGGGATGACGAAGGTTCGAGTCTCACTCGGGGCACGTTCTGTTAAGGCCGGTTGCCTACCCAGCCGCTACGTAAATCGAGGGGTTCCGATTGCCTTCCTTACAAGCGCCCTGAATAAAGGATATAAATCGTGAGTGAAGATGTTCATAATTCAAGGATTCTCATAAGTCAAAACAGACCGGCCTTCAACTGACAGGGGCGACACTATCATACTCACTTTTGTTTTACATGTCATGATTCCTGATAGCTTACTCGTGCTACCAAGTGCCTAGTCGTGATGACGAGATAACCGACTTGTGGTATCGACTGTTGAAGTTGTATGAGCGAAATCACTTACTCGTGGTAACGACTTATTTCGTCGTTTAAAGTAATAACTAGATATATAATGAATATAATAATGTGTATAAACAAGATTACTAACTCTAAAGAAAGACTCAATCAATAAAAATAGCCCCGTCACACCGGACTGGCGTCCTTACGGCGACCTAAGACTGTGTTTCTGGAAATTTCTGATTGTCGTAGTAAGGACGCCAATGACTTTTTCGGTAAAAATGCTGTTTTACGCCTTCCAGCCACACCAGCGTCCTGGTTTATGGCGTTCTGCGCGTCCTCACGGCGTCCTTAATACGTCCCTCGCGACCTTACCGCGTTCGTACTGCGTCCTTACGGCGACCTAAAGACGCACTGGGGTCGCAGTAGGAACGCCATAGTCGTAGTAGGGTCGCAATAGACGCCGTAAGGACGCAATGAAGTCTTCGTAAGGACGCCATAGTCGTTCTGAGGACGCAATACACGTACAAAGGACGTATTAAAGTCGCAATAAGGTCGCCGTACGGTCGCCTTGCAGTCAATGATCATTTTCTGTGGGTTTGAGCGGCGACCACACGACGTCCATGGCGACCTTACAGCGACCCTACCACGTTCCTACTACGACTATTGCGTCTCTACGGCATCCCTACGACGTCCTTAACAGAACGCCGTAAAACGCCGGACTTCGGCGACCAGTGGTTGCCGTGGGCTCGCGTCCTGAGTAATTTTCGGCGTCTTCACTGCGTCCTCTTGCGTCCTTACTACGTCCCTCCGGCGTCTTTGTCGTCCTCACTGCGTCCTGGGTCGCCGTAAGGACGCAGTAAGGACGCCAGTCAGGTGTGACGGGGGTTTTAATCGAAATAAACGCAGTATGAGTTACACAATCGTGGTAAAGGTCATACATGCAGATACACATATGCAATATCTATGTCACGTTATTGAAGATATCCATGTAACAATGAATTACTGTGCAAATTGTATAAGCATATGTGTTCATTTAGGGATTATCCAAAAACGAAAATATGATGCTTAATTTCAAGTGATCTTTGGAAAAGTGTGACGGGGTAAGGCATGATGTCTTTCACGTTTTCTTTTTTCTACATGACAATATTAATTTGAAGTTTAATTGAATTACTTCCATCCATATGACGTCGCAGGGTTTCGTTGATTTTTGACCGACAGTCGTGGTATTGTCCGCAATAAATCATCTGTTAATTGGGATTTAGGTTATACTGAAATCCTTTGTGGACTCGAATACATACATCGGAGCGGAAACGAATTCCGGACCGACAGAACGAATACCCCACACACCCAACAAACATCTTAAACACATATGGAGAACTTAAAGATGTGGCCCCCTTTCATGGTCTAATAATCAAAACAATGCTATCGTGAGCATCATGTTGGGTAATTCAGAACAGAACATTTCCTTGTCTGATTTTGGTTATTTCCCTTCAATAAGTAAGTAAACATATGCTCGTGTAATAGCAATAAATATAAATAATTGAACTGCAATTGGACAGATGTGTTGAGTTATAGATTAATTGTTGCATACAATATATAAAAGATCATTGTTACACTTGATAAAAAATACTTTTATTATGAATATTTATCAGAAGAATATTCTGTTCAGAAACGTACTTATGTTATAAAGACATCAGCTATTAATGTTCTATTTTCTGTTTCGTACATGAACACACAGATACATACATGTAAGTGGACTCATAAACGAAAGAGACCCGTGTACGTATGGCATACATTTTTGCACTTGCTGTCTTACAAATTACAGTGACACATGACGGCCAAGTAGTGATAATAAAAAAGGAGGGATTATTTAGGCATGCACTAATAACGGATGACAGATTGAGGGACAATTTATATGAAATGAAACGAATAATCGTCGGCCCAACAATTCAATGGGTTTTTGCCTCCGAAAATTGTTTTTGAAATATTCACCTTTTCTAGTGTCTAATTTAATTTCAAAACACATTTAAATAAAATGTATGTACACATATTCTTTTAAATCCTGAATTGAAAGGTACTAAATTAACTTTGCTGATTTATGAATGTTATAAACCATGTATAGAATTGCTTTATGTCGAACCGACGCTACATGCCGTTTTTTAAACTTATACGTCGCCCGTCTGACGCTCAATGTAGGGACCAAAGCTAAATATCGCAAAACGTCCTGACGTAATACGACGCATGCATATGTTATATTAAGCGTAAAAGATGTCTTTTATATTAGGTGAATGCTTTTATTTATGTCGATCTTTGAAACATATTTGAGTGTGAACTATGGTCTTAATATAATTATCAGAGCGGACAATTAGAGTGTACAGTCCCAACTGGTCACTTTTGAATGAAATAGACTTGTTCACATTTTAATGGCATTTTTTGAAGTGTTTCACTAAATGACTTAAATTGCTTGATTTCAACCATGGAACTGTAGAGCTCCATTAAAATTATAAGAGTATAATTTAAGAAAGAAATTTAAAAAAGACTGCCCCAGTGGGGCTTGAACCAGTGTCCTTTAAATCGAAAACACCAATGCCTGAATCACTCGGCCATCCTTACTGTTTAAAACGAACCGACATTTTATACTTTATATAGGTGATCCACGTGCTGTAACAAAATTTAACGAAAACAACAGAATCATTTCAAATTATTCAGACATTTCGAGTGTGTAACGCTTTAAAGTGTTATCAATTCCAAATGATGACAAATCATATACAAAGCTGTTTCAGTATGAGTCAACGTCATAAGTGGTATGTCGCTTCCTGATTTAAAGGGTTCTTTAAATGTTGAATATAATACAACACAACATTGGACAATTTTAATTTCTGCAATTTCTAATTAAGTAGTTTTAACTATTTATTCTGCACTAATAAGTAAAATTAAGCCATGGATAGGCGCTTTGTTAATATGGGTTATTAATTCATAGACACATCTTAAAAGTTTTAAGTTTTCGAAGGATCCAGATACTTTGTTTTAACAATTCATGTAAAAATAGCATATGTAACCATAGCAAACACAATTTTGTGTGACGTGAGAACTGAATTTACGCGCATATTCCCCATATGACCCTATATACATGTACCTGGAACTGTTTGAATTCGGGCCAATAAGTTTAAAAACTATGTCACTAGATCAATCTTGGAAACGTGGTGCACATTGAAACCCGGTGTGCGCTTTAGGGCCATCATGGCCCTCTCGTGTCTTGATATTATAATTATTCATTTTACAAAATATATAAAAAAAAATCATAATCGAAAATCTGCTAACATTTCCCTTTAACGAACAGTGTAAAGGAAATGAAGCTATTACTATTTCAACACATTGTTTATTCATTTAGCAGTCATCCTCTCGGATGTGGTGTAATTATCTTGCTTTATACCGCTTAGTGAATGCAAAAGTGGTTCCGGAATTTAAAAGCTCTCTCTTTAAACAGGATAACGACGGAGCGCATGTGATGAGTAGATGTGATTCTGATTAAAAAATGTGGACTATAAATACATGCGTAATATTTTACTGCGTGGTAAGTATCTTATGGTGATTTATAACCGTATGAATCCATCTTTATCGTTTTCACGTTGGTCTTAAATAATAATGAAACTTGCTTTAGGATTATTGTAGCAAAATGTTATATATAATAATAAGACGATGTGTGTTGAATACAGATTGTCGTATTGGATCGAGGTGACACTGTCTGATGTTACATGTTTAAGGGACCTGTTCACAGTTTGATAATTTTACAAAATTGAAAAAAAAGAATTTTCAAATTTGCAAACTTTCGTTGTAGTTATGTTATTTGCAAGGAAATAGAAATACTGAACATTTACCATGCTTTTAAATATCATTATATACATCTTTTAACGATTTAGAGTTTTAAGAGCTAGAAGTTAACTAATTTACCATTCTGAGCATTTTAATAAGATTTTATGTTAGACTGCGCTTTTGGATTTTCATGAACGACTTTACAATCTCAAATCGATTATTGTTATAAANAAAAAAAAAAAAAAAAAAAAACAACGACACTTTATAGCAAGACGTACTTTTTTCACAACACTCTTTGATCGTATATATTTGACCGTTTGACATTTTAGGGAGCAAATACCATTTAATGATTCTTGTCTACAACAATACGTGTTTTGCCCTACCGTCTTAGCCTACATAGAATATTATAAGATAATTTGTCTTGAATATACTAAGGTTACTAGGAACCAAATGGTCTTAATCGTTATTCCAAGGCCCAGTAGTATCCATAACACAGAATATAGAAATACCAGACAGACAGACAGACAGACAGACAGACAGACAGACAGACAGACAGACAGACAGACAGACAGACAGTTTATTCAGTATTATACAACAGTACACCGTCTTCATACTTACACAAACACATTATTTTCTGTCACGTAAATACATGTAGGTATAACAATATAACATTAAATAAAATAAAATAGTCATGTAAGAATAAAAATAAAAATAAACACAATCAATGGAAAGAACACGTAGGTTCTGTCAAGGCGGTACTGACATTTATTATCCAGTATTATTAACAATCGTTTTTCTTACATTTACATTAATTAGAAATTACTGTTTTGTCAAATGAAACTAATACAGTGTGGAGTTTATACACAGATGGGTTGATATAAAATAATACAATATACGGCTAATACATGTATATTTTTTTCTTTAATCAGTGCACTAGCGGCATTAACATATAAAATGGTATTCGTCTTCTTAATTATAGTCTTTACAACATTAATAATAACGTTCATTTCGTGTTGTGTTATCTGCCAGTTTGAATTCTTTACGGATGTGCATTCGCTCTTATTCGTACACAAATAAGCGCAGACGTCTAGGAAATAAGTCTAAATAGTCTTCATATACCAAAGACGTTTTTAAAACTTTATACATATCTAATGCAGAACTGTTATTAGTTTCCCTTTCCACTCCTATTTAAAGTTGTCAACAAGTCTACATTTCGCAAGGTCAAGGTCGCCGTGGCGTAGTTGATATGGTGTCCGCCTAGCGATCGGGAGGTCACGAGTTCGATCCCCACAGTGGGAGCGTTATTTAAATTTCACCGAAAGACACCGAGTACTGGTTCTAGTCCCAGGAAACGGAATCGAGAGCGTTTCCAATAAGCCTAAGGCTTTTGATGCAATCGAGCTAAAAATAAATATGTTTAAACTAAGTCTACATTTGAACTCGCTAATAAAACTATTAACTTGCACAACGTTTTGATTTTCAAAAACATACCCAAATCGAAAATTATTTGACATGTTCTTGACAGTTGAGACCACATTTGTATAACCTTTGTACACCTTGTAAATCGTCTAAAGCTTGTTTGAAAACAATTTGGATTATGATATATTTTCATTGTTAATAATTGTAAAACAATATTTTATAATGTTAAGGACCCTGTTTACATGCAACGGATATCTACCTTATTCTCTATAAACAGCAATGGTACATGTACATGTATACATTTTTACACGTAACGATATACTACATAGTTTTAAATGTATGCGTTTAATATCATCTGACTGTGTGAATCCCCATACTTCTGAAGCATAACTTAATATATAACCCATAAAAGAGTCAAATAACTGACAAACTATTTTTGGTCTATGTCAAAAACATTGCATTCAAACAATAATGTATGCTTTGCCTTAACGGCCTTACCGACCAAATATTCCTGATTTAATTAAAAATGCACTGTATAAATCAAAAAAGTTCCTAAATTGTTAAGATTATCAGCCACTGCAATGTCAGTACCATCGAATGTCCGTTTTTTTTATAGCGTGTATTTACCGCCTTATATTACAACTTGTATCGTTAGTTTAGATGTTCATTTGTTAGTATATAATGGAGTTCTTTAAACAATTCAACTTGCTTGCTATAAAAGAGGTTAATAAAATCCATGTATTTCATTATGTAGACACAATCATACAGTTCACACACACATACACAGTTTTAAGCAATTTATGTTTTTATGGTGAATAATTCTTTATTGGTCAAACAGCTTTACAGCTATGTGAAAATGTATCAATTGCATCTCGTATGCGTTGTATCTGGATAGAATTGAGAACAATTGCATTAAGCAGATATCAAAATAGATATGTTATTTTGGATGATGATAATACAGATAATGTTTAACATTTAAGTTGTTTTATTATTATTAAATAGTTACACCTATATGTACATACATGTATTTGATTTGTTCTAAATATATTTTATAATTTAACAATTAATATATATATGTGTATATAAAACAGTGTAAATGTCAAAACCCGACAAAAAGAGCGCAAACACGCGCTAAGGAAAACGCTTAGAATCTTAGTTGAGATATTAAACATGTACTATTTATACATATTATAGGATATAGGCTCATTATCAATAATAGTGTATGCTATTTCGTCATGTTGATTTATAATGATCATTTGGAAGTGAATCATGATGTATCACTTGAATTTATTTGATTATTAACACCCGACGCGATCCAACCCGACCCAATAGTGCTTCCCGTTGCATCCCTAGAATTTACGTCAGTACATGATAATCAAACAACATTTCAACAAAATAAACATTGTTTTCCGTTATATAAATACTCGTCAAAGTATAAATTGTCTCCCTTTACGGTGGAAATATAACTCGGTATCAACCCCAAAGCAAATAAATGTCCTCTTAATCATACGGTTCACACTTTTAACTTTCGGAATTATTAACAAATAAATGGCTGTAAATACTCATGGATACCCTAACCGGAGACCGTAGTGACATTAAAACAGGAAACCACTCTATTATCCATTTACAATTACGTGCCGAAGTAAAACTTTAATCTGTATAAGTGAAACACGGGTTGTCCGAATAATATTTGCAATTACAAAATGGTGGTTCATAAACCATATACTATTAACAAAAACTTTCAACAAAACGTGTTTCAATTGTATATAAAGTAATATGTGTTTATTGTTTCATGTTATGATATATTTTTTACCCTGGCCAATATGAAAACGTTTATATTTAGTGTAATATAATGTCACATGACATTGTCAATATATTACAATTGACTTCTACTAATTTCATTTAAGTATGTAGATCGTTTTCGCGCCCAACTATGCAATATGTAAACTTTGATGGGCCACATATGGTACATTTTGATTCCGAAATAAAAGTCCCACACTAGTTTTTGAGCAAAGATATCGGCGTATTGTTTAATTAAACTTTTTTGAAGCGAAAAGTATTAGTATTTCACTTAAAAAGTGGCTGGTGTATTTGATTTGTATGAGTGTTGTAACTGTGTTCAATTCGGAGGCGGAGGACATCACAATTAATATTAAAGAATCAAACAAGCACACACAGTATGCAAATTTGATATCCCGTAAACACGCAGCGTGTTAAGAAAATTTGAGTAACCCGCAATATCTGTATATAAAAAGTGTCATTATATCGATTGTGGATTTTGGAATAGATAAGTTTTTTCAAGTTGTCAGTTGATCAATGGACAGTCAACAATTAATAGGCTATGAAAAGCCTAACAAAAATACCGACATTTTTTGTCTTTTAGCTTGGTCTTGACATGTAGGATTGGCAAATGCAACACGTTGAATGTTCATCTCTTTCATATCACGATTTATATCCATCTTTATTACGATCAGGTTCTGATGTGCCAGACAACGCAGTCAGCCATTGACGACGTATTTAGACGACTAGATAAAGCGACTGCAGAAGCAACAACGCATCGAAAAAACACTGGTGAGAAAGCCAATATCTATTAAAACACATTACATTCACTCATAACATATTTGTATGTGATCTGATCAGAAAGGGCTATTGTCAGATAGAACTTATCAAAGACTATGCATTATAGGTGAAAACAAACAAAAAATGAACAGGATTTGACAGCCATAATTCGTTTCATGTGTTTTAACCGAGCAAGAGATAGAGTACACACAATCAGAATAATTTTGAATATATGTATTTGATGTTATGAAAATATATCTACGCTTTCAATGATTGTGTTACTGATACATAAGAGTTGAAATGCATGAAAAAAAAGTATATTCTTGGATTATGATATACGTACGGTTGGTAGATAGTATTTTAGCTAATAATACTAATACGACATTTGTAATTTTGCTATTTGTTTTTAATTACTTTATTGAGGTAAAATGCCTTGTCAAGACGCTTACACTGGAAGTGAGTTTTTTTAGAATGTAAATTTAAATATGTATACATTTTCAAACATATAGCTTTTATGTTCTAGTGTGTAAGTGTTTGTTAATACCAACGTTGAGTTGAACTAAGCTACTTTAAGTCTTTTCAACGTAGTTCCTCTGTACCGTTTGTAAAATACTGATGTATTTACATTTGCGTTTGGTGTGTGTTATGATAAACATGACAAAGTAATACACAGAACCATATTTGTGTATCTTTAATAATCTAAACCACTCCTTAACTTATCTTTGGCGTAAAAGGTCCTTTCCGGCATAAAGTTTGATTAAATTTTAATCCTAAATCGATTGCGTGAAGTTTTATTGTAAAAGCAACAAAAACTTATAATTTAAACATAGACGATTTGTTTGAATCATCAATTTACTATTCAGGTTGGTGCAATTACAAAATAAAAGGTAGCAGAAAAACGCTCGTTAAAATACAGCATGACATGATCCTGGAGAGGGATACGTATGATCGAGTTTTCAGGTCAGGTGTATTTTAACTATAACGAATTAACATTTGTAAAATCAGTTTAGATCACATACTCTCTAGAACATATTTAAAATGCTAATATCAGTTACAGCCAATTCGACCCGCCTTTAAATAATAAAACGTCTTTTTAAACATATTGACCACGCAAAACCGGCTACCGCACTTTAAAAATCAATTTGAATTGACATCTTTTAAGCTTGTCCAAGCAAATTCAGGAAGTGTCATACACATGCACGTATATAGGTAAATATAGGCAAAGTGCCAAAAAATCTTTAGCTGCATAAGCAAACGAGAAATCAAAATATTTTTAAGACTGCAGAAACGTTCAGATCAACAGACAATGACACGTGTATTAATATGAATATTGAGGCTGAACTAAATTCGTTGGCCGATTTTAACAAGTTATATGTCATTTATTTTTTTCATTTTTGCAATCTACTGTTTTAAATCGAATTCAAATTTAGTACATGCTTTGGTGTCTCTTTCAGCAAAAGCAAAGAGTCTGAAGAAGCATTCAATTCATGTCTCGTACAAAGCTTTGATAATGAGAAATATAAACGTGGCGATGATTATAATAACCGTAATGTTTCGGATTATGTCTACCGAAGTAAGCGATTTGCTACGACGGAAGATAAACGCTGGCCGGGGAGAGTTATACATTACCGGATACACCCAGATTTTAGTGAGATAATCAGTTTAGATTGACCCTGTCGTTTACTTGATTCATTATTAAATAAGTACATGGAAAATACTTGCATAGCGTCTATGAACCTGTGTCCATTCTTTATTCCGACGGAATAAAAACTTATAAGAGTTGAATGTATGACTGTTTCTTTTCTAAAAGGTCTTGGGCAAGTAAAATTATAAGTATAACTAAATATATTCAACATCGTTAAGCCAAGTTATACCTTAAATGTATAGGGTATTTTATTGTAAGAGTTGTCTTTTTTGTATCTCATTTAGATCACAAAGAGCGCGAAAACATTTCAAAAGCAATGGCGATTTGGAGCAATCATACATGCTTAAAGTTCGTGGAACGAGTGTATGAGTACAGTTACATTGCCTTCGTTTCATCGGCTGAGGGTGTTTTTTTTTATTCTTTATCGTTCATAAATAAAACATTATCCGTATTTGCAAAACAATATTAAAATATGGAAACAATATGTGGGTAAAGCGGGCTTTACGCATGTGCGTAAACTGTCGTTACGATGATGTTAACAATTACGTAAACAAGGAATAAAAGAGGAAATAATCCTCCCTGATAAGAGTGTGTGGAGAAATAATCTGATGCGACACTCGACGCACACGAAGTAAACCCTGTTTTCCCAGATCGCGACTCATATGTTGTATACGGTTTTATGCTTCTTGCTGGATTCGAGATTATATAGAAGTGTTTTAAACAAGCTTAATAAACCATTATCTGTAAATTGAATGAGCCAAAAATCCATTAGGCAGACGTTGACAAACTGCATAGTTATAATATATATTATTAATATAATATATATACATTTTTGTTATAAATTCTCAGAAATAATGGTTCATTCGTTGTCTTTTACAAATATGTTTTGGTTTCGTGGAATAAATTGCATCAATAACGCCAGTATCATGGCTTTTAATATGAATATAATGTAATTAATTTTCATCTTGTTTTCAGAAATGATTTATGATATTTCAAAATAATTTGACAAAATTCTTTCTTTTGTATTTTTTTTTTAAAATGCTTGCAAAAATATCGATTCTTTACAAAACATGACCAGAGCAAGGCAAGGTTTATCTTTATTATGAAAGCGTCAGTTTGATGCCCACTGACCATTTCAATAATTAATTCGAAAGTTGCTATCCATATTTACAAAATGACCGACCGAAGAGCAATAAATCTATTGATTTCATTTGTTTACTTACATTACAATGCATTGCGTGTTGTCTTAAATAATTCATATTTTATTCCACAGGTGCTCATCCAGTGTTGGATGCATGGGTGGTCCGCAATTCATAAATCTGAACAGGAACAGATGTATGGAAGTAAGCTCATAGCTAATTGTTATACTGTATAACAATATGTATTATTACATTTTACGTAGTTTTACAATTAAGCATTGATTTTATTTTTAAAGACAACAACTAAATTATTTTTTTGACATTTTTGAGTTATTATGTCCGACGATAGACAGTAACGTTGTCATGTATATTGCATGTGTTACAATATGTATTTACATAAATTATTGTGTGTGAAGTTATACACGTTTTAACACTACTTGTTTAAGCATTGTCATATACATTTTGATTTGCACTGTTAATAGGTAACTTGTATGAAAAAAAAGAGTGTCCGATTTCAGTAAGCGTGACTACAGGTCAATGTGTTCTTCAGTTAAATTTGTTGCATTTATTAATCGGTACATATAACTTGACCCTTAAAAGCCATCAATAATATAATTAATAGCTTTGGTAATGTTGCGTTTTAGACTTATTTGATCCTTCACGAGCTGGGTCACGCCATTGGCCTGTACCACGAACACTGTCGGCCGGACAGGGACAACTTTGTGTTTGTGCATACACATAATGTACAAGAAAATAGGTTGCAAGAATTCGACAAGATAGATCAGAGCCAGTATGTTAATTTTAGCAAGCCGTATGACTTTCTGAGCATAATGCATTACAGCAAAAGAGTAAGTAATTGATATACATTGTATCAGAATGTGTAAAAAAACAACATATTACATTAGAACTGCTACACACAAAGTCAAAACAATTCACAAAGAAGAGACTGTAGCCCAAAACTCTAACTTCCTTTTTATTGAAGTCTTTCACTTTGCTTTAAACGTAAAAGATTCATTAAAGGTCATATGTATATACCGATATTAAACCAAAATATAAATGTTCCTGTGGTCACATTATAACGCGATTAAATGAAATCAACAAAATGGCGTACATTTTCGAGGTTGCCATTTGAAATCGATATATTTCTTAGCATATCCTCGTTTTATGACTGGTGAATATGCCTTGGTATAAAAACTCATCATATAATAATGGGGCGATAAACATCTCAATATTAACAAAGTTATAATTAAAAAATTCAATCAGTTAAACTGTACATTAATATTTAGCAACAACACTGCGTTCCGATGCATAACGCAATAATACTTCCAATGTTTAAATACATCCATCCAATGTGTAAATATCAATTATATTAAACCAATGTTTTCATTTTGAGTCTGGAAAGGGATCAATGTTAATATGTTATTTCAGGCTTTTGCAGCACACCCCGACGGTTTAACGATGGAGACTAAAGAAAAGGAATATGCCGATTTAATTGGAGAGGCAAAGGTTCTAAGTTTTTATGATGTAATGCTCGTCAACGCCATGTACAACTGTTCCGGTTGGATATTATCTTATTTGAATTGCTTTTTTTTAAAGGAATCGTTAATGACAATTGTGTATCAGATAGGCAGAACATGATTGGCAAATCCCCAAGTGTACAGTTCTTTTTGAACTAAATTTTAAACATTAATTCAAAAATTGCGATTTAGTAAAGCAGAAACTGGCCGCCATAAAACTTCATCAGTAGAACAAT
The DNA here is from genome assembly GCA_007657795.1 of Dreissena rostriformis. NCBI lineage: Eukaryota > Metazoa > Mollusca > Bivalvia > Myida > Dreissenidae > Dreissena > Dreissena rostriformis. The sequence goes on along the minus strand of VMBQ01001659.1, from coordinate 88,644 downwards.
GATTGTTCACAATGTCATATCAGAACAACAACTAAAAAGATAAAATGATAAAAACTGGGATCACCACCTAAGAACGGTCATTTCAAAGAATTGTAAATTAATATTTCAGTCCGTCATAAAAGCATCGATGTCAAAAGGTTCAGGCCAAATTATATATCTTTTTTTATTGGAAAAGACTTTTTATAGAACAAATGGTTAAATGTATTCATGAAAATCACGTGGGAACATGATTTGTTCTATGTCGTGCGATCTTTTTAGGGCTCTGTAAAGATAAAACCTGTCCGGGAAGAGGGTTTCTTGCAGAATCATGTAAATGTTACTGTCCGAGTAGTTCTCCAAATGAAACATGGACACAATGTCCTGGCGGTAAGTCGCACCATTGTTCATTAATAAAATACGCCGAAAACAAACATTCATATATGACGTGGGGTTAACACATGTAAACCAGACTAAAAGTGGCAAATAAACACATATATTACATCTGGCATATTATCCACATTGCTATGTCTTTTAACCGAGAGTTTGTTTATAAATGCATTAAATAAAATACATCTTGAAACAATTGATTCCCGACATGTTGAATACGTGTCTGATCATGGAATGACTGTTGGTCAATATAAAAACTGTTAACGAATGCAAACGTTCTATGTTGGAGTCCGGACCACATTTGGATGAAGACAACGCTAAAAAAGAAAATATAAAAATGCTTTCCTGTTTATTGTATGACATAGCTAAACGATTAATGAAGGTCATTTCTGTTATGATAGTAAATATATAAACTTATAGTCGAATAGGTGTTTTCATCATTCGTTTGAATAAAAATCTGTACGTTGAAAGTGTGTTTTCAAATTAAGCGTCAACTATAAAAAATAAGTAACGAAAACATAAAATAAAGCAAGTTCGGTTTTGTTTTTGTACTATTTTCACATCTACATTAATAATAAGCAGATCAATTTCGTCTTTTCTAATTCGATGAACGACACATTATGGATACATATAGATTTGACGGAAAAAATGCATCATAAATATGTATGTTGTTTATTGATTAATTTAAAAAGTATAACTATGTTTGCAACATTTCATTCAACTGATTCAAATTAAAGAAGTATGTAATAAACAACGAATTATTGAGAATTTAAGAATAATGGTCACGTAATCACAAATGATTGTATTGATTTAAAAGCTTAGCGGATAAAGGAGGAACCACAATCAGCGGTGTAACGAAATAATTAAATAGATATTAAACACATTGTAATTAGTGAAATTGCGTATAATAAATGAACTAAAAGAAGTACTGAATGACAACATGAGTTCTAAATGTAGACGAACGAGACGAACGTACACACGTATAAGAAGCTATTTTGATTAGTAGCTGATAAATCTTATAGTAGTTCAAAGCCACAGCATAGTTTTACCTTAATACATTGGTATAAAAATTAATATTCTCGTTAACTAGCAATTATTTTGTGTACTAAAACATCAAGGGACGTTCTAGGAATGCCATTAGTTCCGTTTGTCCGTTACTTGTGTCCGTTCCACATCTGGTACACCCTCAACATTCAACTTTGATCACGTGCTAATTTTAATGGAACGATGTGCACCATACATTCGACAGTCTGTCTTTCCGTCTCAGGGTCAAAGGCGCATTGTTTATTCCCTATTTCATTGCCGCTTGGTATGTCACATATTTAATTAGGTTTTAATAGAACTTGTCTTGATATTTTAGAAGATGTGCAGAATACATGAACCAGTCACAATATAAATGCCACACTAGCAGGATTAAATATTAAAGCCGTTGAAACAATATCCTTTAGGAATCGGTCCTTCATGCTAGCTAAGATCAAGGTCACATTTGAAGATTAATATTTTTGCTTCCACATTCGTATTCGATTTTCGTATTGGCCGCAGATCCTTTATACCCATTGCAAGTTTTTCATAAAACATGGATTGTTTTGGTTTGTTTGACACCATGTTCAAAACGTTAAAGTTTTGATGTCCACTCAAGGTAAAGTCACATTTTAAGTTTGTGTCCTCGTTTTTTTAAATCGGGTCTTATCTTAAGTGACTTTTAAGATTGTAGTAAAACTTGATTAATGTATGTGAAGCAATGTGCACACGCCATTAGTCGCTCTTGCCGCCTAAGGTGAAGGTCACTCGCAAATATGTATTTCTGCGATTGTATTGATTTATTCAATTGACAACATGTGGGAAGAAGTTTTTGGTTTCGAAAGAAGCCGTATTTATCTTTTTGTATGCATAAGTAATACGTAAACGATAAGGATGTTTTTCATCACACATATTGGCTGTAGTCTCTGAATAAACACAAACAATTTGTTGTGATATGCTTTATTCAATATATGCCCGTGACGTGCAATATAAAATGTACTTACATATATCCAGTAAGAAAGAAATGATAATGCATATTTGAAAATATGCCGTAGATTGGGTTCGAACAAATTTTCATATTAAGTATGGTTACTATGAGTTCATGAATTTAATTGTATTGCACCCAAATGAAGGTATACATAACAATTAGAATAACATAATTTGTTAAACACTTCTCGACAACAACAATTATTTAAATGTTTAATACATCATTTTGTTTCAAGACAAAATACGTTTTAACAATCAATGCTTTAATACAAGCTCGTTTAAAATTACAAGAAAGACAAAACAACAACCCGTTTGACTTCAAAACTCTTTATCTAACTATTAGAACGGATAAGATGCTTATATTATCACTGATAACACTTTCCAAATCTTTTTATGACCTTACTCGCCCGTGTGCTATGAATAACATAAATAGTCGAAAGGGTGTTACTTTGTTTTCTTTTGGCAAAACATATTGTAAGAATTCCCATAAAACAAAATACACAAAAATCGTTGGCCTTATATAAACTGTAGCTATTTAGTAATGTGTACGTTATACGAACAAAATTACAAAGACCATCATTTGTAATGATTTCAGAGTATTGTCAACCCCCGGAAATTGACTTGTGTGTATACACCGTCTATACAAAAAACAAGCACCTTATTTTAGAAGAAGAAGACCTTTCCAATAGCGAATACCCGAACGGCGAAGTTCTTATAGTAGAAGACGAAAGATGTGAAGTAGACAGATCTGGAAACTACACCTGTAAGGATGGTCAATGGATTTCAGTTTTAAGTGAGTGCACAAAGGGTACGTAATGTTTAATTTAAGTTTGAAATTTTCATTTCGCTATTAAAAGTTAATGTTATACTAAGAACGTTTGTTGTAAATATGATTTATGACCATTGAGCACGCGCTAAGACTTTGAAGATCACGTAATGATTGTCTAAATGCATAAATAAACTCGCTAAAACGATTCAAACTTGCAACATAAAACTTCATGGATGTGTTGAAATCAATGGAAAGAAGTTGGTTCCCAAACGTCGTCTTTGCATTGAATCGAGCCATTATTATTGTCTTCATCTGCATAGCTGTAATTCTGCAGACATCACACTTTTACTCTTGTTCTATGAGGAACAAGATCGGTTACCTCTTCATCATTGGCAAACAGTAGCTCACCGCTTATATCTCGTTCAAGACACGGATCTGAAAAATCTCCCCGGATTGTAGCATGACATGCAAGTTAAACTTTAATAAAAAGTTAAGTACACACAACAAAATGTTCGTCCACTTGTTAACACCACACGTAAAGTCTAAAACATTAATACAATACATAAGTACATGCCAATACGCCGTGCTTAACAAGCAAGAAACTATTACATTGCTTAAGTATAAAGCAATATTTATCCAGCCAAACGCATACCTGGGCGGCATGATGGCAATTCGCTTATCACTTTGCATTTTTCTTTGCTAGTTACTGTCGTAACATTCTACGATTTTTAAATCGGACACAGGTGAATGCCATCCTCACATTCAATATATGTATATATGAATAACATACGACATTCAAAACGAATATGTGTTTTTAAATCCTAAAGAAGCCACAAAGGAAACAAACGCTTTAATAATGACAACTCAGATTAAATGCCGGTATGTTGTGAAGCAAAATCCGCATTTAAACCAAAGGTGTATATTTATGACCAACAGTACTACGCTTGTTCTTGTTTTAATTTCCGCATACAATCATCATCAACATATTATCATCATACACTGTAGTCTTAGTCTAAGCTTAGTATTTTTATATTTGTAGTTATTTGTCACGAACAAGTTATTCACATATCATGAACAAAACAATACTGTAGTCGCGAAATACACAACCTAGTTTTTCTACTACGCATATCCGACTGATAGTGTACCATTTGATTATTTTATATTATGTTATCTGATAAAAATATAATTTGCAACACAACCTTAGTTGTTGAGAATGGTGATACCTAAACACGTATATGGATATCAAATAATTCGATACGTTCACTTTAAATCATTTTCAAGTATTGTATTATAATATTGTTGTTAACCTGTTGGTTTGTGAATTTCCAGCAACAGCTGGTTTAAGGCCATGTGCACCTGCCAATGGATACACATCAACCGACGATTTAATCAAGAATGGAGAAAACTATCTTCTTAGCTGCAATGATGGGTTTGTGTGTATGATTTTTCGCGACGATATTTCGTGAGGGATTCACTGTATTTTGTGGAAGTGAAAAACATACAAGGTGTTTTGCTGTACAACCGCACAGATCCAGTGAAGAATTTGAAGTGTGTAGACGGTAAATATATTTTGCTAAAATGAAATGTTTGAAGATCGAACATTTGTCAATGCACCTTGAACTACTGCGAAGTTTTCACATGTATGCGTATTGCATGCAATTAAATGACTCAACGACAGGTGTGCTTTTTTCAAATATCTAAAGCTGCAAGAGGATTGTTGAGCATCAGTTCCCTTTGAACTTTTTTGCTTGTAACAGTTTTTTTCGATTTGTTTGAAATGCACGATACGATGGTCAAATCTCATATGATAAACCTTTATTTCGCTTTGAGTAGTTTTGGTTATGTGACTTTCACCCATAACACTGACACAATATATTTACATAAAGTTGTCCAAAGTCGCAATGGTCTTTTGGTATAGGGGAGCAATTATAATGGTACAACTACTTAATACTGCAGAATGCACGTTACTGTGCCCGATTAATACGACGATAATGTATAATACATGTATGTGCGTCACATTTCGTTATTAATGTTTTGGAAAAGAAGTATTTCAAGTAAACATATTCAGGCGTGATTTGGTGTATGAACATATATAGAAAATGATCTTACACGAGATGTAATGTCAACTTACTTTTTAGTGATTACGTCAAAAACGTTCTTTAATAATATCGCATAGATGTGCGTCTTACAGAACTCATGCAAACGTTCAATACATGAGGTTATGTAATAACAACTGTTTTCTGATTAAATGGTTTAGTTAGTTAAATGGCATTCATACTTTTATAACACAAAAAGGTTGTCTTCAATCATGAATGCAGTCTTTCAAATTAAGATCATTAAGTACTTATTTAACTGTAAACTTCACTTTTGCAGCGCGGGTACCTCCATGGATACCAAAGGACGGACGCCCTGTCAATCGGAAAGTTGTGAAACACGGAGACACTTATACTGTTTCCTGCAATTATGGTTTCAAACTCTTCAACATTCGAGATGAAGTGTTCTCTTTAGTTAGTTCGATAACTGTTGAAAATAAATTTGGAACGCTTCAGCTTAAGACACCATATTCATTCTCGNTGTGTGTGTGTGTGTGTGTGTGTGTGTGTGTGTGTGTGTGTGTGTGTGTGTGTGTGTGTTGGTGTGCGTGTGCATGTTTATGTGTGCGTGCATGTTGTCATGTCAAGAATACGATCGTTCTATTTTAGTTCGCGCTCAAACCTGGTCACCAACAAACGGGTACGCTGACAAACCTAGAGTGTTGAACGATGGCGACAGTTATATTGCACGATGCAACACGGGGTTCATATTCGTCAATACTAAAACAACGATGTTCCTTGGCGAAGGTGTTTCGTCTATTCGGGTCAAGAATGAACTGGGTGTACTTAAAATTGGTTCTTACCCCCTGCTTTCTCCCAGTGATCTAGTTTGCAAAGATGGTAAGTTGAAATTATACTTCAAGCATTGATTGCATGTGCGAAATGGTACTATAATAATTATAATGAACAAGTCTCCGAGGAAGAATTATTGCTACGGTCTGCCAAGTATTCTCTATTCAATTTTACGATTGCAAAAACATCAGATATGTTCAGTTATGTACTTCCAATTATGGAAATAACAGATGGGTTTATAACATTCATGTTGGCATATCTTGAACAAAGTACTAACAATATTTGTTTTGAATGATTCGTTTATTATTTAAACATTAATTGCAGTTGCAGTTTGTAATTATAAGTGAACAACAGTTAATGATGAAGACAGATTTTAATTATCTCAAACTATGCAAAAGCAACTTCCAATGAATATTTTTATCAGAGTAATAATAACTATTAACCAGTGTTTTGTTTCCTCAGGTGAGCAATTCACATTTATTACAACAATGTTATAAACATGTGTTTTTTTCTGGCCAGTTTGAATTGTAAACACATATGACCGTTTGAATGTTTCCATTTGTTATTTTCTTAAACACTTTTATACCTTAATTGTGTTCATGTTAATTAGTTTAATTTGGACACAGTTATATATATGTATATGTATATGAGATATGAACTGGTAACTTATAGAATGGCGTCATGTAAAGAAAACGATCGTACTATTTAAGTTCGCGCTCAAACCTGGTCACCAACAAACGGGTACGCTGAGGAACCTAGAGTGTTGAACGATGGCGACAGTTATTTCGCAATATGCAACACGGGGTTCATATTCGTCAATTCTGATGCAACGATGTTCCTTGGCGAAGGTGTGTCGTCTATTAGGGTAAAAAATGAACTGGGTGTACTTAAAATTGTTCGTTACCTCTGGATTTCTCCCAGTGATCTAGTTTGCAAAGATGGTAAGTTGAAATTATTCTTCAAGCCTTGATTTAATTTGCGAAATGGTGCTCTCTTTATAATGAACAAGTCTCAGAGGAAGAATTATTGGTACGGTCTGTCATTTATTCTCTTTTCAATTTAACGATTGCAAAACATCAGATATGTTCAGTTATGTACTTCTAATTGTGGAAATAAGAAATGAGTTTATAAAATACATATGTTGTACAAAGAACTTAACATATTTGCTTTCAATTATTCGTTTATTTTTCAAACATAATTGCAGTTGCAGATTTTTGTGTCATAAGTGAAGAACATTTTTAAACTTCACGTATTAATGTTAAAGACATATTTTGATTATCTCAAACTATGCAAAAGCAACTTCAAATTGTTTTTGTTTTATCAGAGTAATAACAACTATTAACTAGTGTTTTGTTTCCTCAGGGTAGCAATTCACATATATAACAAAACTGTTATACACATGTTTGCTAGCCAGTTTGAATTTCAAACACATATTCCCGTTTGAATATCCCCATTTGTATTTTCTCAAACTCTTTTATATATTCATTGTGTTCATGATACCTTATTTTATTTGGACACATTGTTAACTTTTTACACAAAGAGATGACATTAAGAATCATGAAACCCTTATGAAAGCTTTTTTATATACATACACAGCTCTGATTTCACCTTGGTCTCCTGAGAATGGAAAAGCAGACACGACGAATCTTATAAAGCATGGAGACACGTATAGAGTTTCATGCAATGACTACTACATGTTCTATAACAAAAGAAGTGGTGATTTCGAGTCTTCACATCTGTCCATAACCCTTCAAAATAAGCTTGGCCGGTTGAAGTTTATTGAATTATCCCGAATATGGTTAAATGATATAGAATGCAGGGATGGTATGTATATAGTCTGTATACTTGTTTTATTTCATGATGCAACGAGGTTTAATTTTAATTAGACTTAAATGTGTTATTTATGAATACATGTGGGCCAAGGTTGAGTTTTGGGCGACCTTCAACCGGTTTTATAGCCCAAATACTTTGCATCAACCGTTCCAACGAGGTAAACCAAGTTTTATTTATTTCCTGTGATTTGTCCTGTTTCTAAATTGGCAACTTGCCTTCAATAAAGGATCTGTAAGTGATGATAACAATTATCTCCTGCTGATACAACTAGGAAAACACTTTGTTAACATATGTGTCATTGAGATTTAATTACTTTACTTACATTGTTCGCCTGTTTAGTACCAGCTGTTCCAAGTGTAACCTTTACAAAAAATCAGTTTTACAAAAAAAGAAATGCGAACAAATAATTTAACATACTTACAACAATCAAAACGTAGTACGTTTACTTGTTATATTTATTGTTTAAGCCCGCTGTGATGCACCGTCAATTGAAAACGGGAAATTATTTCATTACAACGTAGGGAGGTGGTACCCAGTTTTTAATGAAACGTACTTAAAAAGCGGAAACAAGGTACGCAATATTAGAATTGTGTTAACTAATTATTTCAATGCGCATGCTTTTGATAATACATGCTATTACATGATGCATTTTCCAAGATATACTATGATTCATATTTCATATCCACAGTTTTATGCGTCAATGAACGTTTTTTTTTAATATTAAAGTCATCATGAGCACATTTCCCTCTTTCAGGTCAGTGATTGCATTTATCCATTGTGCATCTTGCGGCGAACGTCGAGTGTCAGCATGCACTTTCTTATAGCATCGAGGCTGATTTACACCTAAATTAAAATTATGTTCACACTGAAAATGACCTCGGGGTCACATGGTTTATGAAGACTGAAATAATGACTTCAAACACACAATCATTTTTGCTCACCTGTGCACAAAGTGCATAGGGTAAGCTTTTGGACTCACCGTCGTGTGCCAGCGTGTCATGTCAACAAAATCTCCGACCAGATTTTCACACAACATCACAGGAAAAATCCATGCGTGTAATTCGTTTCGGTTCGCTAAATGTTTAGATGCCGTAGCTAAAATGGACTTCAACAAATAATAACTTACAATCTTCTTTTCCAAAAAAAATAATATTTTGTGTTTAAACATTGTATGGTGGTCATCTGCTAAGTTTATTTAAATCATGGGGTGGGTTTGAAATTGGTCACGCCCTAGGGGTCAATTTGATTATTTTAATCTTCATCTCAGTAACCGAAGTCCCGAGTTTTTTATTTGGTATGTTACATTAGAAGGAGGTCCGTACAGAGTTTGTTCAAATAATACGTCTTGGTCAAAACTTGCCACGCAGGGTTTGTTGATTGCTTTATAAAGACTCATATTGAACACTTTCTTTAAACAAATATTTTCTGAAAGCATGAGGCAAATAGGTTAAATATTTTGTATCTAACTTAATATTGTGATTCAATGAAAATTGTGTTCGTATAAAACCCCAACGGTTAAAACTCGAGAATTGCAATCACGATACCTTTTACGGATTTGTTTTTTATTATTATTATTTTCTGCGTTGTATCTTCATAATTAATTGATTCTCGATATAAATGTTTGCTAAAATTCGGAAAGAGTAAAATTCCAATTTTTAGAATTTTCAGAACAAATGGGCAAAGCATTGGTATTAGCGACAGCGCAATCGAACAGCCTATTCAATCCCGTTGTTGATTGGTTAATTATCGATGTTTCACCGATATCATCTCTCGGTAAGAAATAAATTCAGACAGCAAAAAATACTATGGCGAAAAAACATAGGAAAAAAGAAACTTAAAACACAGCCTAACTTTTATTTCAAACAAATCCAGGTGATAATTAAATAAGTTCAGAAATTGTTAGACCAACAGTTAATCTATTGATTCGTTTGCATCCGAATGCAAAGCAAACTACAATGATGTTTTTAAATATTATTCCATATCGGTTTAAAATGGGCAACACCAGGCTACGTGGTTTATCAAGACTTCGTAAGAAAACATATAATTTCTCTCAAAATGTAAAGAAACGTTATTCAAATAGCTCTTTTGTTAGTATTTTTTTTTATTAACAATATCTGTTTTTCTCTTAAAAAAATAAGTATCGGGATGTAATATTTGGCATTCAACAATAACTTTGTTATTAGTAGTCCTGTACAAAGATCGTTCAAATAATGCATTTGTGCTCAATACAGCCACTCCCCATGGATCCTATGGTTTTTATACAACTCTTTACATAAATTGTTCTTTCCAAACAATAAAACACAGATCAGTGATCTATGGCCAACTTAGCACTTTATATACCTTAGGGTCTAAAGATTTCATATTTGGGTATATAATATAATCTATGTTGCTTCTCTACAAACTCTGTTTTCCCACAGGGTAAAATTATACAAGACCTACAAGCTTCATTGTTTAAAGTAATTTGTATAAATAGTTTCTCCTAAAATCACCCATACATACAAATTTTTAATTGTGCGAGTTTTTTTGTATATCACATTCACGTGTTTTAAAATGGCTGATTTGAAAAGCATGTTCTAACTTTAGGTTCTGATGCAATGCGACAATGAATACAAACTGTTCAACTCGAAAAACCAAACATTTTTGGAATCTGAGAAGTTCGCTATCACATGTAATCTCACAAAGCTTATCCCAGACCTTAGATGCAAACTTCGTAAGTAAATATAGATGATTATGATTGAAATACATAGTTACTTTAGTTATCAAAACATTAGCTTAATGTATTTTTATATTAATGAAAACATATTTTATCATAATATTTATCGATAATCGATAATAAAACTGCACTGCACTCGGCAATCGTCCGCAAACAACGCCGCAAAGGCGTATATACAATTATTGATATATACACAATATTAAGTTGACAATTATTGATTCTTAAAATCAAATATGGTTCCTCGTATTGCAGTTTTTAGCGAAACAACCAGATACCATTGATAAATACATTCAACGGCATTTTAAGTCCATGCTCCATTGAATAACACATGATGGTTTAAACTATGTTCTACTGTTTCATCAGTATGGCGTACAAATTAAACAATCGTTATTACAAACATTTACGGTTTTGACATGATGAATTGGTAAATAGTTGTCCTTCTAGAAAAAATGGAAAACACTAAACTTTTTAAGTTATGTGGTAGTCACAGTACACGAATATCAAATGTTGAATACTTTCAGCAAAACAGTGCCGAGCCAAGTTTGGAGAATATACAATAGTTACAAAAAGGATTGATAACAGATTGGAGGAAGACAACTATGTACCGCACAGCATAATTGTAAGTATATGAAGCTATTGCCACGAACTTAAAAAAGTTGCCAATTAAGTAGAGAGAGGAAAAAAGTAACAATGCTCGTTGTGAATAGTTACTTTGGATAGGTTCATAAATACTGTCCTGACGAGACATTATATTATCCAATTGGACAACGTTTGACAACTGTTAAGAGAAATAAAGGACACATACATTAGTGAATAATTATGAATCCAATTATTGAAATCTATTTAAAGAGTATTCGACTGGCCGACACAGGTATAATTATGTATTTATTCAATGTCACAATCAATAGTAATAAATAAATTACGATAAATTCAATCAATATCAAAACGTTTGGTTCAAGAAATTTTTAAGATCAGTTTATATTCACGATAAAACGCAGTATACATTGTTTGCGGAACTAAAAACAAGACAAAACTTGGTAAAGATTGTCATATATATATATACACAGTTTACCGAAACATATTTAAAAATGCACAGCATGTAAGTTGAGATATCATTTTTAATGCGTTTAATGTGTGTGCATGTGGCTTCTTGAGCATTTAAAAACGCAATGTCTTTTTTACTGTCGAATTTTATTCATAGATTCATATTGAATGTGAGGATGGCAGTCGCCTTCGTCCGAATATAACTAACTAAGAATGTTTCAACGGTAACTGGCGATCGGAAGGCAAAGTGATAAGCGAATTGCCAGCATGCCGCCCAGGTATGCGTTTGCTATATGAATAAAATAAAAGTTACGACCCTACCTCCACTGATCACAGTCCTATCGATCAAGCGATTCACTTTCAACAAATGGTGCAATCAAGCAATTACATTATATTAAAATATAGATTATATGACAATAAACTGTAGGCACTCATTATAATGGAACTACTTTGATCGCTTTTAAAATATGTGCGCGTCTTATCTTGTCTATTATGTACCGAATAGTTTATGGCATAACATTAAAATGTACTTTCACAACTATTTCTAATGTGAGATTTGAAATAGGGAAAAGGTTGCCATTATAAAGATCATACGATACGTGTCTCTGTTGTTGCAATCATATAAACACGGCATAAAATATGTATTCAGACATTTGCTTCCGACCGTATAGCAGTATACTGAATGGCCCTTAATAACCTTTATTTCTGTAAAGTAATGTAAGCGTGTGCACAATATAATTGTAATGCCATGCACACTTTAATTGGTTAAAAGTACCCGTGCCTTACGACAGCAAGCACTATAGCACAGTATAAAGTGTTTAATTGCAATTGAATTTAATCAAGCACAAAATCATATCACGTCAGTCTATAGGGACATGGAACTTTAATAATGTTAAAGAAACTCTTTTGCCCGGTCGCCGCCGCATTGCGACAAGCGTTTGACCTTACCGGTATGCGCGAACAAGTTTTATTTGATGATCTGTTATCTGGTTACATCAGGAAACGTGGATTTCGTGCCGCTGTGGTTTCTGGTTACAGAAGGAAATCCGGCTGCCTTTCCGCTGCCCCACTGCGACACCGTCAACATTGTAACGCGGGCGGAATGGGGCGCCCAGCCGTCCAAGACGGTCAGCTACATGAGCACGCCAGTCAGCGTCGTCTTCATCCACCACACAGCGATGAGCGAGTGCCACACGCAGGATCAGTGCGAAGAGGAGATGCGCGTCATTCAGCGTTTTCATCAGGTGGACAGAGGTTCGTGTCTGGGGGTATTTGTATGGGGGTATTTGTATTTGTGTTTTTTATATAGGGGATATTTGTATTTCTCGTGAAACAATGCATTCGTCAGATTCGCATAGGTGCTTGTGTGTATGCGAGTTTTTAATGATACAACACTTTCATAAGTTATATAGACATTTATTGGGTATTATGAATGCAATATGAAATGTTGTAATAAATTGATCATTTCGAAATCTGAAAAACTAGCAAAATCGGTATTTCTTTAACACGAATTATAACATGTTCAGCGGAAATTATAGACGAGACATTTATGTCTTAAAATAAACAAAATACGGTACAACTTATTAATTCTCCGTTCAAGGTTACTCCTTCAATACCACTGTACATACAGTTGCATATTGCAGTAATTGATCCCTGAGAAATATATTATTCATCATCTTTTTGCAGGCTGGGATGACATCGGGTTCAACTTTTTAATTGGACAGGACGGTCGGGCCTACGAAGGCCGCGCCTGGGACCGGATCGGAGCCCACACTGAAGGCTGGAACGACGTGGCGATCGCCTTCTCCATTATGGGCGACTTCAGTCACAAGCTCCCGAACGCCGCGGCCTTGGACGCCGTTAAAGCCAGGATAGACCTCGGGATCAAACTCGGAAAGATCACCCCGAACTATAAACTGTGTGGTCATAGGGACGCTGGCACCACGGAGTGCCCGGGGCAGACGCTGTACGAGCTAATTCGAACCTGGGACCATTTCGGTCGCGTTGTCGACAAGCCGCCCGTGAAACCCACGCCCATCCCTTACCGTTCCACTACGTCCGCCGTTGTGAATTATTCAATGACAAATATTCCATAGAATGTATGAATAATTAAAAAGTACAAGCGACCTATTTTATACATTTATAATATAATACTAGTATGTACAAACTATTTGTAAACTGTTTGTAATTAGATCTTTGATCTAACATACGTTAATTAAATCCATGGTCGCATCAGGGTTTCGTCGACCTTACGTCAAGTCTTTTGTAGACAACTTGTGTCGGACCTACGTTGACCTTGCTTCTTTTCTATGATCGCAAGGTCACCGTATCCGACGCAACTGACCTGACCGCACGCGCTTAAGTTGATGCGTCGGTCGTGCGTCAAACACTCGTCGTAAGGGCACCATGCAAAACACGTGCGTCAAATAAAACCTACCCGTCAATCCGACAAATATATAGCATGAAAAATGCCGGTGACGTCACCGCCCTAGACGGCGGCCACCGTGATACTATCCGGGCCCTTGTTGCGATAACCGACTGTCTGAATCTAAGTATGCCGACTATGGAGAACTCTGCAAATCCTGCCTTGTTAAATACGAATGGAATGTAGAAATAGTAATACGTCGCCATTGGAGAACGCGTGATCCGTCGTGTTATTAACGACATTTATACAAATTGGTGATAGGTGAGCGCATGAGTTCGATCTTGTAAACTTCTTACATACTTTTGTGCGTTGATTGTGACCGCTTATCAGGTATAAACCTGTCGAGAGCGCGCTTTGTCTTGCGAGTTGCAGTATTTCTTTAAGATACAGATTTATTATTTATAACGGATTGAACTTCGGTGTATTTTCAACGAGTTGGATCTAATATCAGATACGAGTAGTACGGGTACTCGAAGTGTACTGACAGTAGTTGTACTTTTAAACACTGAGCCTATGATTTGCGTTTCTACTTCAATTTTTCATATTTTAAGGGAGTCAATTATCTCTGTGACAATACACACTAGCTTAACTAGAACTAACAGTGCTACATGCACTCATTACCTGGGTTGCGATGCAGAGTATCGTTAAATAGTGTGTTCATAATACTTTTGCATTATAAAATCAAAATAACTTAACGTAAAACAGATGTTTCTCGTTATTTTATTGTCGGTGACATCAAACAAAATGATGTTATCATAACAAAGTCTGGATCGCATTGTGAGCACGTGTTTCCGTCACCCTCCCGTCTACCTACAGCACATCTTTCGCCACCGGAAGTGACGCAGTTGTTGGAGATGTTAATGCCACCTTTCATGCCCAGTTGCCGAAGGGCTTCTCGAACTGTTTAAAAGATAAGCGAGATTTCTTTGTTTGGCGCACTGTTCTACTGCATTCGCTCGGTGATATTCAGTGAAGACTGTTTGTTGTGGTCGGTAAGTTACTAGTTGTAGTAATTGGTGAGTTACTGGTTGCAGTAGTATGTTCGTTACTGGTTGTAGTACTAGGTGCGTTACTGGTTGTAGCAGTAGGTGCGTTACTGGTTGTAGTAGTAGGTGCGTTACTGGTTGCAGAAGTAGATGCGTTACTGGTTATAGTAGTAGGTGCTTTACTGGTTGTAGTAGTAGGTGCGTTACTGGTTGTAGTAGTAGTGATGCGTTACTGGTTGAAGTAGTAAGTGCGTTACTGGTTTTAGTAGTAGGTGCGTTACTGGTTGTAGTAGGAGGTGCATTACTGGTTGTAGTAGTAGTTGGTACGTTACTGGTTGTAGTAGTAGGTGCGTGACTGGAGGTAGTAGTAGGTGTGTTACTGGTTGTAGTAGTAGGTGCGTTACTGGTTGTAGTAGTCGGTGCGTTACTCATTTTAGTAGTAGGTGCGTTACTGATTGTAGTAGTAGGGGCGTTACTGGTTTTAGTAGTAAGTGCGTTACTGGTTGTAGTAGTAGGTGGGTTATTGTTTGTAGTAGTAGTAGGTGCGTTACTGGTTGTAGTAGTAGATGCGTTACTGGTTGTAGTTGTAGGTGCGTTACTGGTGTAGTAGAAGGTGAGTGACTGGTTGTAGAAGTAGGTGCATTACTGGTTGTAGTAGTAGGTGCTTTACTGGTTGTAGTTGTAGGTGCGTTACTGGTTGTAGTAGTAGGCGAGTTACTGGCTGTAGTAGTAGGTACGTTACTGGTTGTAGTTGTATTTGCGTTACTGGTTGTAATAGTGGGTGAATTACTGGTTGTTGTTGAAGTTGCGTTACTGGTTGTAATAGAAGTAGTAGGTGCGTTACTGGTTGTAGTAGTAGGTGCGTTACTGGTTGTAGTAGTAGGTGCGTTACTGTTTGTAGTACTAGGCGTGTTACTGGTTGTAGTAGTAGGTGCGTAACTGGTTGTAGTAGTAGTAGTAGGTGCGTTTCTGGTTGTAGTAGTAGTTGCGTTACTGGTTGAAGTAGTAGTAGGTGCGTTACTGGTTGTATTAGTAGTAGATGCGTTACTGGCTGTAGAAGAAGGTGGGTTACTGGTTGTAGTAGTAGGTGCGTTAATGGCTGTAGTAGTAGGTGCGTTACTGGTTGTAGAAATTAAATGTGCGTTACTGGTTGTAGTAGTTATATGTGCGTTACTGGTTAAAGTAGTAGGTGCGTTACTGGTTGAAGTAGAATGTGCGTTACTGGTTGTAGTAGTAGGTGCGTTGCTAGCTGTAGTACAAGGTGCGTAACTGGTTGTAGAAGGCGTATGTGCGTTACTGGTTGTGGTAGTAGAAGTAGATGCGTTACTGGTTGTAGTAGTAGTAGCTGCGTTACTGGTTGAAGTAGTAGGAGCGTTACTGGTTGTAGTAGGAGGTGCTTTACTTGTTGAAGTAATAGTAGGTGATTTACTGGTTCTAGTAGGAGGTGCGTTACTGGTTGTAGAAGTAATAGGTGTGTTACTGGTTGTAATAGTAGGAGGTGCGTTACTTTTTGTAGTAGTTGTAGGTGTGTTACTGGTTGTAGTAGTAGTAGGTGCGTTACTGGTTGTAGAAGTAGTAGGTCTGTTACTGGTTTTAGAAGTAGTAGGTGTGTTAGTGGTTGTATTAGAAGGTGCGTAACTGGTTGTTATAATAGGCGTGTTACTGGTTGTAGTTGTAGTAGGTGCGTTACTGGTTGTATTGATAGGTGTGTTACTGGTTGTAGTAGTAGTAGGTGTGTTACTGGTTGTAGTTGTAGTAGGTGTGTTACTGTTTGTAGTAGTAGTAGGTGCGTTACTGGTTGTAGTAGTAGTATGTGCCTAACTGGCTGTAGTAGGACATGCGTTACTGGTTGTAGTAGTAGTAGGTGCGTTACTGGTAGTATAAGTAGGTGTGTTTCTAGTTGTAGTAGTAGTAGGTGAGTTACTGGTTGTAGAAGTAGGTGTGTTACTGGTTGTAGTAGTAGTAGCTGCGTAACTGTTTGTAGTAGGAGGTTTGTTACTGGTTGAAGAAGTGTGTGTGTTACTGGTTGTAGTAGTAGGTGCGTTACTGGTTGTAGTAGTAAGTGTGTTACTGGTTGTAGTAGTAGGTGCGTTACTGGTTGTAGTAGTAGGTGTATCACTGGTTGTAGAAGTAGGTGTGTTACAGGTTGTAGTTGTGGGTGCGTTGCTGGTTGTATGAAGAGGTGGATAACTGGTTGTAGTAGTAGGTGTGTTACTGGTTGTAGTAGAAGTAGTTGCGTTACTGGTTGTAGTGGTAGGTGCTTAACTGGTTGTAGTAGTAGTAGGTGCGTTACTGGTTGTATGAGGAGATGCTTCACTGGTTGTAGTAGTAGGAGATGCGTTACTGGTTGTAGCAGACGGTGCGTTACTGGTTGTAGTAGTAGGTGCGTTAATGGTTGTATGATGAGGTGTGTTAATGGTTGTAGTAGTAGGTGCGTTACTGGTTGTAGTAGTAGTAGGTGCGTTACTGGTTGTAGTGGTAGGTGCTTAACTGGTTGTAATAGTAGCAGATGCGTTACTGGTTGTAGTAGTAGGTGCGTAACTGGTTGTAGTAGTAGGTGCGTTACTGGTTGTATGAAGAGGTGTGTTACTGGTGGTAGTAGTAGGTGCGTTACTGGTTGTAGTAGTAGTAGATGCGTTACTGGTTGTAGTGGTAGGTGCTTAACGTGTTGAAGTAGTAGTAGGTGCGTTACTGGTTGTAGTAGTAGGTGTTTTACTGGTTGTAGTAGGTGCGTTATTGGTTGTCGTGGACGGTGCGTTACTGGTTGTAGAAGGTGCTATACTGGTTGTAGTAGTAGGTGCCTTAATGGTTGTAGTAGAAGGTACGTTAATGTTTGCAGCACAAGGCGTGTTACAGGTTGTAGTTAAAGATGCGTTACTGGTTGTAGTAGTAGTAGTAGGTGCGTTACTGGTTGTAGTAGAAGGTGCGTTGCTGGTTGTAGTAGTAGTAGGTGCGTTACTGGTTGTAGTAGTAGTAATTAGTTACTGGTTGTAGTAGTAGTAGTTGGTGCGTTACTGGTAGTAGTAGTAGTAGGTGCGTTACTGGTTGTTTTTGTAGTTGCGTTACTGGTTGTAGTAGGAGATGCGTTACTGGTTGTAGTAGTAGGTGCGTTACTGTTTGTAGTACTAGGCGTGTTACTGGTTGTAGTTGAAGTTGCGTTACTGGGTGTAATAGTAGTAGTAGGTGCGTTACTGGTTGAAGTAGTACAAGTGCGTTACTGGTTGTAGTAGTAGTGGGTGCGTTACTGGTTGTAGTAGTAGTAGGTGCGTCACTGGTTGTAGTAGTAGTAGGTGCGTTACTGGTTGTAGTAGTAGTAAGTGCGTAACTGGTTGTAGTAGTAGTAGGTGCGTTACTGGTTGTAGTAGTAGGTTAGTTACCGGTTGTAGTAGTAGGTGAGTTACTGGTTGTAGTAGTATGTGCGTTACTGGTTGTAGTAGTAGTAGGTGCGTTACTGGTTGTAGTAGTAGGTGCGTTTCTTGTTGTAGTAGTATGTGCGTTACTGTTTGTAGAAGTAGGTGCGTTACTGGTTGTAGTAGTAGGTGCGTTACTGGTTGAAGTTGTAGTAGGTGCGTTACTGGTTGTAGTAGTAGTAGGTGCGTTACTGGTTGTTGTAGTAGTAGGTGCGTTACTGGTTGTAGTAGTAGTAGGTGCGTTACTGGTTGTAGCAGTAGGTGTGTTACCGGTTGTAGCAGTAGGTGCGTTACTGGTTGTAGTAGTAGGTGCGTTACTGGTTGCAGAAGTATATGCGTTACTGGTTATAATAGTAGGTGCTTTATTGGTTGTAGTAGTAGGTGCGTTACTGGTTGTAGTAGTAGTGATGCGTTACTGGTTGTAGTAGTAGGTGCGTAACTGGTTGTAGTAGTAGGTGCGTTACTGGTTGTATGAGGAGGTGTGTTACTGGTTGTAGTAGTAGGTGCGTTACTGGTTGTAGTAGTAGTAGATGCGTTACTGTTTGTAGTGGTATGTGCTTAACTGGTTGTAGTAGTAGTAGGTGCGTTACTGGTTGTAGTAGTAGGTGTTTTAGTTTTTGTAGTAGGAGATGCGTTACTGGTTGTAGTAGTAGGTGCGTAACTGTTTGTAGTACTAGGCGTGTTACAGGTTGTAGTTGAAGTTGCGTTACTGGTTGTAATAGAAGTAGTTGGTGCGTTAATGGTTGTAGTAGTAGGTGCGTTACTGGTTGTAGTAGTAGGTGTGTTATTGGTTGTAGCAGTAGGTGCCTTACTGGCTGTAGTAGTATGTGCGTTACTGATTGTAGGAGTAGGTGTGTTACTGGTTGTAGTCGTAGGTCCGTTACTGGTTGTAGTATATGGTGCGTAACTGGTTGTTGTAGTAGGTGCGTTACTGGTTGTAGTAGTAGTAGGTGCGTTACTGGTTGTAGAAGTAGTAGGTGCGTTACTGGTTGTAGTAGTTGTAGGTGCGTCACTGGTTGTAGTAGTAGATGCGTAACTGGTTGTTGTTGTAGGTGCGTTACTGGTTGTAGTCGTAGGTGTGTTACTGGTTGTAGTTGTAGGTACGTTACTGGTTGTAGTTGTAGGTGCGTTACTGGTTGTAGTTGTAGGTGCGTTTCTGGTTGTAGTCGTAGGTGCGTTACTGGTTGTAGAAGTAGGTGCGTTACTGGATGTAGTTGTAGGTGCGCTACTGGTTTTAGTAGTAGTTGGTGCGCTACAGGTTGTAGTAGTAGAAGAAGTGGCGTTACTGGTTGAAGTAGTAGGTGCGTTACTGGTTGTAGGTGCAATTGAGTTACTGGTTGTAGTCGTAGGTGCAATACTGGTTGTAGTAGTAGGTGCGTTACTGGTTGTAGTAGTAGAATGTGCGTTACTGGTTGTAGTAGTAGTAGGTGCGTTACTGGTTTGAGTAGTAGTATGTGCGTTACTGGTTGTAGTAGTACATGCGTTACTGGTTGTAGTAGTAGGTGCGTTACTGGTTGTAGTAGTAGGTGCGTTACTAGTTGTAGTACTAGGCGCGTTACTGGTTGTAGTGGTAGGTGCGTTACTGGTTGTAGTAGTAGGTGCGTTACTGGTTTTATTAGTAATATGTGTGTTACTGGTTGTAGTAGTAGAATCTGCGTTACTGGTTGTAGTAGTAGCAGGTGCGTTACTGATTTTCGTAGTAGATGCGTTACTGGTTGTAGTAGCAGGTGCGTAACTGGTTGTAGTAGTAGTAGGTGCGTAACTGATTGTAGTAGTAGGTGCGTTTCTCGTTGTAGTAGTAGGTGCGTTACTTGTTGTAGAAGTAGGTGCGTTACTGGTTGTAGTAGAAGGTGCGTTACTGGTTGTAGTAGTAATTGGTGCGTAACTGGTTGTAGTAATAGGTGCGATACTGGTTGTAGTAGTAGTAGGTGCATTACTGATTGTTGTAGTAGTAGGTGCGTAACTGGTTGTTGTAGAAGTAGGTGCCTTACTGGTTGTAGTAGTAGTAGGTGCGTTACTGGTGCGTTACTGGTTGAAGTAGTAGTAGGTGCGTTACTGGTTGTAGTAGTAGGTGCTCTACTGGTTGTTTTAGTAGCTGCGGAACTGGTTCTAGTAGAAGGTGTATTACTGGTTGTTGTGGTAGGTGCGTTACTGGATGAAGAAGTAGGGGCGTTACAGGTTGTAGTAGAAGGTGCGTTTCTGGTTGTAGTAGTAGGTGCTTTACTGGTTGTTGCTGTAGTAGGTGTGTTACTGGTTGTAGTAGTAGTAGGTGCGTTACTGGTTGTAGAAGTAGGTGTGTTACTTGTTGTTGATATAGTAGGTGCGTTACTGGTTGTAGTAGTAGGTGTGTTACTGGTTGTAGAAGTAGGTGCGTTACTGATTGTTGCTGTAGTAGGTGTGTTACTGGTTGTAGTTGTAGTAGGTGCGTTACTTGTTGAAGTAGTAGGTGTGTTACTGGTTGTAGTAGTAGCTGCGTTACTGGTTGTTGCTGTAGTAAATGTGTTAATGGTTGTTGCAGTAGTAGGTGCATCTGGTTGTAGTAGTAGGTGTGTTTCTGGTTGTAGAATTAGGTGCGTTACTAGTTGTTGATGTAGTAGGTGCGTTACTGGTTGTTGCTGTAGTAGGTGCGTTATTGGTTGTAGTAGTAGGGATGTTACTGGTTGTAGTGGTAGGTGCGTTACTGGTTGTAGTGGTAGGTGCGTTACTGGTTGTAGTCGTAGGTGTGTTACTGGTTGTAGAAGTAGGTGCTTTACCGGTTGTTGCTGCTGTAGGTGCGTTATTGGTTGTAGTAATAGGTGCGTTACTGGTTGATGCTGTAGTAAGTGCTTTACTGGTTGTTGCTGAAGTAAGTGCGTTACTGATTGTTGTAGTAGTAGGTGCGTTACTGGTTGTTGTACTAGGTGCGTTACTGGTTGTTGTAGTAGTAAGTGCGTTACTGGTTGTTGTAGTAGTAGGTGCGTTACTGGTTGTTGCTGTAGTAGGTGCGTTACTGGTTATTGCTGTAGTAGGTTCGTTACTGATTGTTGTAGTAGTATGTGCGTTACTAGTTATTGTAGTAGGTGCGTTACTGATTGTTGCTGTAGTAGGTGCGTTACTGGTTGTAGTAGTAGGTGCGTTACTGATTGTAGTAGTAGGTGCGTTACTGGTTGTAGAAGTAGGTGCGTTACTGGTTGTTGCTGTAGAAGTTGCGTTACTGGTTGTAGTAGTAGTAGGTGCATAACTGATTGTAGTAGGAGATGCGTTTCTGGTTGTAGTAGTAGGTGCGTTACTGGTTGTAGTAGTAGGAGCGTTACTGGTTGTAGTAGAAGTTGCGTTACTGATTGTAGTAGTAGTAGGTGCGTAACTGGTTGTAGTAATAGGTGCGTTACTGGTTGTAGTAGTAGTTGTTGCATTACTGATTGTTGTAGTAGGTGCTCTACTGGTTGTTGTAGTAGCTTCGGAACTGGTTCTAGTAGAAGGTGTATTACTGGTTGTTGTTGTAGGTGCGGTACTGGATGTAGAAGTAGGTGCGTTACTTGTTGTAGTAGTAGGTGCGTTACTGTTTGTAGTAGTAGGTGCGTTACTGGTTGTTGTAGAAGTAGGTGCGTTACTGGTTGTAGTAGTAGTAGGTGCGTTACTGGTTGTTGTAGTAGGTGCTGTACTGGTTGTTGTAGTAGGTGCGTTACTGGTTCTAGTAGAATGTGTGTTACTGGTGGTAGTAGTATGTGCGTAACTGGTTGTTGTAGTATGTGCGTTACTGGTTGAAGTAGTAGTAGATGCGTTACTGGTTGTAGTAGTAGGTGCTCTACTGGTTGTTGAAGTAGCTGCGGAACTGGTTCTAGTAGAAGGTGTATTACTGGTTGTTGTTGTAGGTGCGTTACTGGATGTAGAAGTAGGTGCGTTACTTGTTGTAATAGTAGGTGCGTTACTGGTTGTAGTGGTAGGTGCGTTACTGGTTGTTGCGGTAGTAGGTGTGTTACTGGTTGTAGTAGTAGTAGGTGCGTTACTGGTTGTAGTAGTAGGTGTGTTACTGGTTGTTGATGTAGTAAGTGCGTTACTGGTTGTAGTAGTAGGTGTGTTACTGGTTGTAGTAGTAGGTGCGTTACTGATTGTTGCTGTAGTAGGTGTGTTACTGGTTGTAGTTGTAGTAGGTGCGTTACTTGTTGTAGTAGTAGGTGTGTTACTGGTTGTAGTAGTAGCTGCGTAACTGGTTGTTGCTGTAGTAGGTGTGTTACTGGTTGTTGCTGTAGTAGGTGTGTTACTGGTTGTTGTAGTAGTGGGTTGCGATCTGGTTGTAGTAGTAGGTTTGTTACTGGTTTTAGAATTAGGTGCGTTACTTGTTACTTGTTTTAAGCAAAAGGCATAACTGACAGGATTTCGTTTTAAAAACAAGCACATTCTTAGAATTGACATCCCCTGCCAATATGCTTCTGGACACGCATACCAAGTTGCAATGAAATCCGCCAAAGCACTTCCAAGATATGGCGCCGGACACACAAAAAAGCATTTTGTTTTTAAGATACAAAGGGCCATAACTCTGTTATTAACAGATGATGTACAATGCCATTTGGCGTGCATCATCCTATTATCCATATATATACTCATACCAAGTTTCAATGAAGTCATCCAAAGCACTTCCAAGATATGGCTCCGGACGGACGGAAAGACGGACGGAAAACGCCAAAACAATATCCCTCCGCCTATGGCGAGGGATAAAAACACAGCAAATTCGGCCTTAATTATTACGTTAAAAATTTGACGGATTAATTCTAGATCGCTGTTATTTGTCAAATTTGTCAGTACCAAGACGGCGGCGGGGTCACGTGATAGCCAATATGGCCAAAATCAATTAATCTATTCGTGGATTGTCTATATGGAAAATATTTGTTTAGTATAATATAAATGCTGGACTGCGAAAGAAAATAAGGAGCAAAGTAGCCTACAATGTAATGTGTAATAGACAAGTTTACGAGTGAGGTCATGCGCACCTGCTATTTGCAGATTCTGCCCACTGGTTAGCAAAAGGCAGTTGGCTTAACGCATATCTTTTGATTATGTTGAAAATTACTGTAATTTCCACAATTATTTTAACCCTCAAAACACCAGCGCTTTTGCCAACCAGTGACTGCGCATTCCCAAAAAATACTGATTGTAAGCAATAACAACCAATTCGTCTAAATAANCTTAACGCATATCTATTGATTATGTTGAAAATTACTGTAATTTCCACAATTATTTTAATCCTCAAAACACAGTGAAACTCAATAATATTATTTATAATAAATAACTTTTATAGAAAACATAATATTGTATTTTTGTTTTCGCTAATAAAGCATTTGAAGTTATTTGACATTGCTTCTAAGTTGAAGACCAATGGGCGGTCTCAATCATTTAGGCTAATTATTACAAAAAATAACAATACAATTATTCCAAATCCGATGTTGGTTTGTCGTGATATAGTTATTATATTCCTTTATTGTGTTTGAGTAATTATTTTAGAAGTTCTTACTTATTTTCTGATGAAAACATGACTAACTGCATATATTTTCCATATCAGTAACCAGCGCTTTTGCCAACCAGTGACTTCGCATGCCCAAAAATACTGATTGTAAGCAATAACAACCAGTTCGTCTATATAACAATCAACTCATATATATGAAGAATTGGCATACAATTAAATGCTTCCCTTCATTGATGCGCATACCTTTTTTTCATCCTGGTTAAAAAACAGGTCCGCTTTCTTGTACACCCACTTACACCCTTTCTTGAAATTCTTCCTTTGAGGTCTCATGATGTTATCACATGGAAGAAGAAGAACCTGACGGAAAAATTTAAAGCTACCTATTGCACAAAACATTTAGCCTTTTCGGTTTGCAACAAATTTGTTCAGCACCTACATGTACAATGCTGTATTGTACGAGCTAAGACTACGTACGAGCTGACAAGTTACCGATTATGATTCACAAAACTACAATNGTCGAAGTGTCTACGAAAATGGGTAGGGGTCGAAGTGTCAAGGGGTCGAAGTGGCCTGCTACCGAATGACCTTCGTTAGTTCAATGGTGCCTGTTTATATCCGAAAAAAAAACAGTTTAACAGCCAACGTGCGGTATATTTTAAACAAGAATAACATTTATTATTTAACCGCCTAATATCGTATTTAAAATAAACGTATTCAGCATACAAATACCTTATATTTAATTCCCCATCACTTTGGACTTGGTATTGGAGGATATTTTGGAATATGCGCGCATGCGCGCAATTATTGGGGCNGCAGTTTAACAGCCAACGTGCGGTTTATTTTAAACAAGAATAACATTTATTTTTTAACCGCCTAATATCGTTTTTAAAATTAACGTATTCAGCATACAAATACCTTATATTTAATTCCCCATCACGTTGGACTTGGTATTGGAGTACATTTTGGATTATGCGCGCATGCGCGCAATTATTGGGGAAAAATGTGTAAGACATGAAAATGGCAACATCGCTATGCGTGTACGACAACACACACTTGCGAATAAAAACCGTCAAGTCAATTCCATGGTAAAAATACATTTTTTCAAAAGATTATGTCAAATTAAGCCGAAAAAAACAAAATGTCAAAGTCACTACCAGGTTTCGTGTAGTGGGTNACACACACACACACACACACACACACACACACACACACACACACACACACACACACACAAACACACACACTGGTTTTTAGTACATAGAGAGGTCCTTTGTTCCGTAAAACAATCCGAGGTCGACCTTTATTTTATTAACTATTTGAATCATAGTTGCATGCAGGCAACAGTTTTGATAATTTTTAGGTAGCGCACCTGTAATGATTTCCCGCATTTTCTTCGAAGATTGAAGAGCCTTTTTACCTGTTTACTTAAGGGAATCTTATTTAAGCAAGTTCTAATGTGAAGTTGTCGTGGCCAACTGGTTAAGGCGATAGACTAGAAATCTTTTGGGATCTTCCCGCGCAGGTTCGAATCCTGCCGACAACGCATATTTTATTTGCAACGCGTTTTATTTCTTTTCTAACGTAATTTGATCTAATATACCATTTAAAAAGCTATGTTTATTGTTAAATATGTTGCAATTTTTATGCACATTCTTCAATTTTTAAAATTAAAACAACGTTAAGGCTAAATTGGGTGATTTACTGCTGAAAATACGAATCATGCATGTTGCATTTTCATTTTTATTTAAAAAAGTAAACGGTAAATCTGTCTATTTCTTGGTATTTTTTTCTGTATATAGTGTATCTATAAAACTAAGTTAAAAATATTACCTAAATGATAATATTTTGAATTTTATGACACTTTGTTTTTAACCAACCCAATTTCTAC
This sequence comes from Dreissena rostriformis, assembly GCA_007657795.1. NCBI lineage: Eukaryota > Metazoa > Mollusca > Bivalvia > Myida > Dreissenidae > Dreissena > Dreissena rostriformis. Next base: position 62,878 of record VMBQ01001659.1, on the reverse strand, counting down.
TTGGCTGAAACCACTTACATTTCATGGCGCTCTTCCATAGATTACAAGTTATAAAAAATAAATGTTTGTAAAATATAACTTATTTCATCTTATTTAAACTTTAAACACCCTGCATCTGTACACACCAACTGCATGCCAATATTTGGAAATCTGGATGAATGATGGAACTTTCATATACCACAGAGGTGCAAATAAACTGGACAAAAGCCGAGCGTGGTGGTGGTTTTGAAAAAAAATCAGTATATTTTGTTTTAAAGCATGGAAAGCCTACCTTAACATTTGCATTTAGTTCAGTGAAATGATGCTGATTAAGAAAATAATACATTAGATTATATTTGGAAAGGTGCCCATTACAGGTGCGCTTCCTTAACACATTCATCAATTGTATTGTTCAATATTTTGCATTTTGAGATATGCGTATACTACATATGGTGTATGTTGGTTGAGTCGTGGGTTCTGTTTGATTCGTGGGTATAGAAATCGCGGGAAATCTCGCGATAAAACGTTCGCACATGATGCAGTTTGTAACGGAAAAATGTTTTGACACGGTCACCATTTTTGTTCGATCAAAAATGCTTCAAAATAAGTAAATAGTGTTAATCATCATAACTTGTTGGGTCCTTATGAAATATTTCCTCATTTATGTATTGTTCATATAGTGTTTCAAACTAACACAAAATCGTTTATTTAGGAGTATTTACCATGCTACATCGTCTGTTAACATTTTTTCAAAAGAAATTAACCTTTCCTGCAAGGTCAGTTAAAAGGCTATTTATAGTATGCAAATCTCGAAATTCTGGCAGCCAATCAGAACCCACGAGTAAACCGGAAGCTTATTTTCATTATGGTAGTTTGACACTATCAACACAGTCGATTATTTTGATGTTTAAAAACGATAAACATTTGGAAAAAAGCAACAAATCTTAAAGAAGAAAGGTAAATAATTATTTTCATAATAATTCATGGTCATATATTTATAAAATATTTGTGATGTAACGACTTTATGATAATTACCCACGGCTCAACCAGACTATAGCATACAAGGTGAGATGCATACCTCAGGATGTTCCACACAGAACATACATGTATCAGATAAGTAATTTATAGGTACGATCACACATATTGTTTTAATTACGTATTCTTCACAACACAGAGGTATATTTTGACATATTAATCAAATTTTGCCCAAATTAAACAAAAATGTTTGGCGTTTCACAAACAGGGGGTTTCATGCATGTCCGTTAAGTTTCGTCGTAGATTAGCTTGTGCTGTTTGAACATGCTAATCAGGGACGACACTTTCCGCATACACTGGGTTTTCGCCAAGAGCAGTGTTTTAAAACGAAAATTCCAAACTAAACGGAAAGTGTAGACCTGATTAGCCTGTGCGAATTGCAAAGGCTACTCTGGGACGACACTTTACGCATATTCAATGTCGCATAATAGCACATACAAAAAACTCACAGAATAGTTTATTTCAAAGTCCATACACTACAAAAATATTTTTTTTAAACATTTTCAGGACTTCCGTAAAGGTCGTAAGCCTAGTAAACACGTAAACAAAGAAATAATATGTTCTCTGCTATGCTTGGTTATCTACTGTGCTTCTTGCTAATGCTGTTCTCTTTAATATATGTGCAGTTACAAAACGATAGGTAAAGACATCGTCAACCGTAATGCAATTGCAAGCATGCATCTACTGCCATGAAATCAATAAGTTATTGTATGCTCTCTGGCTTAATTGAAGCTAATATATGATACGCTTTATTGTGAAGCGAGCACGAAGTGTTATCAACAACCATTACCGATAGTAGGACATGGACAGCTTAAGTACATGCGTTAAACTTGATGTACATGAATTAACAATATCGTTTGCAACCGTATGTTCTATGTAATAGCATTAAACCCCATTTTCACAGAGCGAGGCGTATATGTTTGTCTTTCAATGATATCACTTTTAGTGAAACATTTCCCTTCATCGGTACTTGAAATGTCACATTATACATATAAACAAAAGCATAGGCGTATGTTATTTATGCATTTTACATCCTTGTACGATATATTAAATAGAGTAAAAGAACACAAAGCGTCTTATTTAAAATAAAGCATCAATACTGTTTGCATTCGAACTATGACGAAGATGAGCAAATTATCAAATCCACTTGTGTATACAATAATACTATGTGTCGCAGATGTAAACGATTTAACTACTACGAAGAATTACATTTCAATAATATTATATTAAATAGACATTAAATGTTTTGTTTAAATAATTTATAAGCTCAACTAATTTACTTCACACGATTGTTTTTGTTCAGCACTTAAATTTCATCGTTATGTTCAAGATATTCAACCTAAGTGTTCCTGTGTGCATTTTCACGAACAAAATACGGCGTCTTCGTGTATAATATACGTATCAACAATTGTTATTTAAAGAAACAGCTCGTTATAAAATGACCTATTAAAACGCTAAATGTATCATTTTATTTCAAGATTTAGCTGGAAGTTCCATTGCCACCAGAAATGTCACACCAGCCGATGCTTTATGAATGCAAACAACACAAGTACACATCTATTTTATTCAATTTGAATGCTTGCATATCGAACACAATTGTTAAATTCTGTTTGCACCTTGACTTGACTTTGAAAGATCACTGTGTACTGTGTGGTGATTACTGTCTATTACTGTTGGTTTATTAGTTTAATGAGTAACTTACAATAAAACCAAGACAATACAGTTCGGCAGATATAGCTCGGTTGTAACGTATAATGGTCTCATTTAAGTTATTGTTCAATGTTGTTTTATTGCGGAATAACAACGTTATTTGGAGTCTTCCTTTTTACATTGTACCACCTTTGTAGAATAACGTAATTACAACGTTATGTAATTCGTAACGTTGGTACAACTTTTTTCCAGCGTGATTGTGTTAGCTGGGTTAGCCCATACAATACACAACTTGTTTAAACCATGCTTATTCAATTAAATAGATATTTGGGGAAAGGTTAACCATGTGAGCTATACTTGTTGCGTTATCTTTGTGAATTTACATGAGTTGTATCATATGGAAAATATCAACAAGTTTAATCCAGTCCCGTATACTAAAGCAACAATTATGCGGATATTTCTAGTATATCTTCACAATACAATACATTCTGCAAGGGCACTGCCGAATATATTGAACATAATGGGACTTTTAATTACACACGTTTGACAGCGTTTTACCAACGCATATTTTCATGGTTAGTAAACATATTGTTTTTTTATTGATTTGCAATTAATGGTTTGCTCTGAGTAAAATTATGTCATTCCTCAGCGAGACAGGTATATCGGCGTGTATCGATTTACAGGTGTGCATTGCTACCTGAATGACAACTTTAACGTGATAACTTAAAATAAACAAAAACGTGTTGCTTTAAATGTTTTGACTTTGTTTAAAGCTTACATTTACATGAAGGATATCTTACATGCAAACTGAAACATCAAATAAGATACTTTGTTATGCTTTCTGTTTTATTTTTCGTACTGTACATCATTTTACAACAAATACATTTAAGAATATTGTTGTCAGTCTTTTAGCTATAAAGTGAGCGGTTATCGTTTTAGGCATTTAAATGGATTAATAGTACTTACCTGGTATCGCTGAGCCGTATCTAGTTCGCTGTCCAGTTTGTTCTTAAGGTCTTCCAACACGTTTAATTCTCCCGAATTATCCATTTCACCTAACTCAGAAAACCACTTTGATGCGGTTGTAGTCCCTTAGAAAATCATATTTAAAAAAAAATCTTACTAGATTCAATTTTTAAAGACTCAATTTTCAACTCTACGATACGTATATAGCAGCAGACAGCATAAAACCTTAACAGATTGCCAGCTTTATGCTGGTTAAAGCTTGCCATTTTCCATTTTGCTTCTGAGCAGGAAATGGTTAACTTGTTTTAAACATGTACGCAAACTTGGATGTAAACTGAAAAAGTGTATTGCACAGTCGATAAGCGACAGTTAAGAAATTATAAACACATGAGAGCACAGATAACTCGACTAATTGATAAGCGTGGTTGAAACTTGATATTGTGTAACGTGGGTACGGAGGGCTAGATTGCTGTATGTAAACTCACTGTGTGATCATTATTTAACATTATACATCTTAAGTGTTTTTTGATGAAACATTATTCGGTAACTTTCAACCTTTGCTATCTCAGGTTGTAACACACTAAATAAAAAATAAACGTTACTTTTATATTTTGGAAAACATGTTCTGTTGTTGTTTTTTTTCCAGAATAAAACATTTTCATTTTCAACGAAAATATTTTGTCATAGGATAGCTGATTGTTATTACATGTATACAGCACTGAATAGATTTTTCAAAAAAAAAATTTTTTCTGGATTGCGTTGTATGTATTTCATTTGGAAGCGTCTTTAATTCACTCCGTTTATCTTAACTGGTCTATAATTGCTTCGTGCACACTGTACTAAATGTACATGTATTTTCTAATTCTCATGAGTGTTGCAGATTATCATACTTCTGCGAATTGATGCATGCGTGTTATACCACGAGAGGCCTTTTCTTTTATGTTTCAATGTTATTCGTTTCTTTGATAAAAGAAAATAACGCAGCGATTAAAAGACCATCAATATAAATACGTGAAACTCAAGCTGCTGTAGCAGTATTGCATTCTTACTATATACATTGTGTTGGTTCTTTATTGAAGGAAAGTCACCGATTGCCAAAACAGTACAAAACAGCACAATACAAAACAACATACACACATAGAAGAGTAAAGCTGGGGTCACCGCCTTGGAACGGTCAACGCAAAGCATTGGGGGTTTAAACCTGTTTTAGAGCACTCAACCTCACACTTGGCCCAGCAATATTTATGATACATATATAAGTGTATATTAACCTCAAAACATTGCAACTAAAAGGGAATTAAAACGCATTCAATCAAACATACATTTAAACAATAATGCATACTGTTTGTTCCGATGTTATAAATTACATTGTATGTGACACGCATGAGGCTCTATATACCCGAAACTAAAGACGGTAAAGAAAGAATGCGTGGTTTATTTTTCAAATTTAAGATTGTCTAAAACCTGAAGAAAAATACACTCATTAATGAGAGATAATGGAAACAAAAGAACGAAAACCAAACTCCCTATAATTATATTGGCGAAACGAGCCAAACTAAATAACATGACAGCAATATGTAATGTAAGAACTTCGTTTGTTATCGCCTATCAGTAGTAATGAAAACTCAAAGTTTATTGTGTATATACACAGTTATCTGTATTGCAAGTGTGTGTTTTAATTTAATACATTTACTCATTGCATCACAATGCTTATTTTAGTCTTAAGCGAAAACGTTTTCAAACTTTAAATTATGTTCAATTGATGACGTGTTTATAATAAATGCAATCTTCACGTCAGTCCAAAAAATGAACTTACAAAATGATATCAACATTTCACAGTTTCAAAAACATATTTTTAACTGCAGTCACACAGACATTTTAGACTTAATGAACATTTCAATACAATTAATTTGCTTACATTTAGATACATGACTATTGCTAGCACAATTAATGCTTCAAATATGCTGATTTCAGCAAATACTTCGGTCTAGCATTTTTCGGTATGCAAATTCATTGTACGCCAAACAATAACGACTTAATTGTATTTAGAACCATTACCTTGCAAGTTGTCGTTTACATTCACCGGTACTGAACGTAGATCATATTCCCTTTGTCCTTACTGTTCCAGTTCCAGTAAGACGATGCTGCAAGGAAGCATCCTATGCTTATATAACCCTTTACCACTTAGATACGAATTTAACCCTTTACCACTTAGATACGTATTTAATCCTTAAATACTTAGATATGTATTAAACCCTTTGTCACTTAGATACGTATTTAACCATGTACCGCACTGTCGATTCATACAGGCGCTTGACAATTTCATAAGAAAAGGATATAGAATAAAAAGCTTATTAGACGTTTAAACTGTACAATACGTGATATATTTCTCCATATTGTACATGAAACGTCGAATAACCTTTAAATATGTTTTCTCATTTTCACCGGATGATCGATACATTTATATTTCTAGATGGCGATTGTTTTTATACTATATATACTGTACTAAAAAATATTTATCTCTTGAAAATGTTTCTGGAGTTTAATTATTCTAACATCCTATATGGCGTAGTACGCGTACAAAACAAAACATGATATTTGTTGATTTCAGTGTATACTCTAATTTCATTGAACGATTTGTTGAAAAAATATGCCTTTTTCTATAACCACGATTAAAATAAATATGCGAAATTTAATATAAAGCAATATATTTCTTTTGCATTTTATGATTTATTGCGATAACAAACAAACATAGGAGATAGAAACCTAAACATCATATAAATGTTTAGTATGATGTAATCAATATGTAATCAATATTTGTCTTTAAGTGGTCAATTGTTTTCCGCAAGTTATGTGGGAAAATATTGTATTAGTGTGTGCTTTCTTGTATCTAAATCATAATGTATTAATGTATTCATTAATCGATGGCAAACGTATGTTTGTTGATATTCTATGCACATTTTTAGATATGAAACAAAGTCTCTGATATGTGTACACCGATGCTGTCGACGGAAGAAATATTACATTTTTTATGATTTCACTGCAGTGACAATCTTGTTATTTTGATTGTGATCGAAATTTCATTCAAAACATTCTATGTTCCAAAGACAATCAAAACAAAAAATCTTCTGCAGGACGGTTGATTTTACAGAGTACGAGGTTATGCACTATAGCACAATGAGGGAAAGTGAAAAGCCATCCTGGGTCTCTAAGGAGGCAGCCTGGTAGAAAAGGCTTCCTTGGCATTCATGGACAATCTGGCTGGAAAGTCAGGCTTGAGAATATTCCATATATATAAACTTTTGATGTTTTGTCATTGTATGAATCAAATGGTAGTCTTGTATAATTATCTTTTATTTTTTTCTGTTCTGTTGCGTATTCTGCCGTTTAACAAATTCAAAAATGAATGGTCATTTATTTAATCTTAACACGCTATTCCGTTATTCAATATGAAATATAAACACATATATATTTGAACTATATTTATTCTGATATTCAAGTTGCGTTCAGCAATGTCAGTGGGCTATAGTGAAATATGGATTTATAAATACTGAAATTAGGTATTTATTATAATAAGCAAGTGCTTGATTCATTAGACAAATTATGGTATCGAAGTATGAATAGTAATTTTCAGGGTAACATGCGGTGTTCATCCTCCTTCCCGCAACCCAGCATCATATATAGAACCGAATGTGTATGTAATAAGCTCAAGGTGAAACTCCAGTTTCAACAGCAGGAGAGAATTTCGCTTTGAAACGGCTTTGAAACGGCTAATTATAAACGGTTGTAGTTTTAATCCGGTTTTAAGGGACACATACCCCTCCTTTACCGTTCCGTCTCAAAAACTAAATTAATTATATGATAAAGGTCCAATAACGTAGTAATAAGTGAATTATTTTGAAAACATGACCATCGTCTTCTCAACCATAAGCACACAACAGAACGAAAATCCATAATTCGAAAAACAACGCCATACAAAACTATTTTGATAAATCGTACTCATATAATAGTGTTCAAGTTAAAACATTGATATGCAGATCTGTATGGTTTTTTTTCGCAAGGGGAGATCTGTTAACAGATAATATTTTTCTAGAAATGTTCAAGCATGTCTAGACATAAAACTGAACTTATCAACTAAAAAAAAATAATAGACGTAGCACACGATATTTTTAAAAGTTCAGATTTCACTTAATAATAATCCTGTTTCGTTTAAAAATAAATAAAACTTTTTATTTCATTTTTTGGCAAGAAGAACATATGCAAAAAGGCTTTTTCCTTCAGATAAATATGCGTAGACTAAATATACAAAGTATAATTCAATACAATACATTAAAAGCATAATAAGCAGTAATGCCTGTAATGTGAACAATATGTAATTTAATATTCTAAGTTCAATACCAATACGTTTTAAAATATTAACAAGTATATCTTAAGCCTTTTGAATAATCAGCTGATTTCGTTAAATTTATAGCTAAATAACATTTTAAATATAAAAAAAAAACGCACAATTAGCATGAACGACCATATAGGGTTTACTTTTCAAAGAAGCTCGTGTTGCACATTAATACGTAAAAAACATCAATCCTGTTTAGTTTCTTTTTGATAAAAATGTTTGAAACACATAGTACGGTTGTACAATAATGTTAGTATCTACAATGTGCCACAGTTCAAGTGCGTACAAAAATGTAAAATAACATTCTAAATAACTTCCGTTTTGATACACAGACAACTGTTCGCGACACAAAGTACACGTGTTCAATACTGTAAGTATCCTAATTTTGTCTTATTTCGCGGGCAAAGAACTCTAAGAATAAAACAGTGATATACACAAAAATAACGTTTTACACTAAACACAGTAAACACAAGATATCAATAAGGTTTTATGTTTATATGTTGAAAACTGAGAGAGAAGTTCGCGGTACAAAGTACATATGTGCACTAGAGTGCAAGTATTCACAATTTTTTAAAGTTCAAGGAAAAAAACTCTGCAACGAACATCGTTAGGAAAAATAACGTCTTGCAGTTTTTCATAGTATGAACAACAATATCATTTTGATTAACATAAAACTGAGAGGCACATTTTCGATAAAAAATGCCTATGTACTATGATACAAGTATCCTAAATTTACCTAAATTTAAGGGAAAATACATATACAACTAACATTACATCTTGAACATAGCAGACATAGTATATATTTGCGATACAAAGTTCACATATTAAAAACCAACCGATCAACCAACCGACCAACTGGAGATTCCAGTAAATCCCCGCAGACACTTCGTTCGCAGTGGTAAAATAAAATGAGTGAAACATCTAAAAGATATCATTTTCCTTTACGTCTGTTAAACACACAATATTTTTGTTGCAAGGTAGCGAGATAATAATGCAGACTTATCGATAGGGGATACAATCACACATACTCATACATAAAACTTAGAAACAAGTGAATAAACTAATGGAAAATAACATCTTTTAAAAAAGCATTATCCTTTACACCAAGATACATGTAAACGTAATGAATTACTAATGAACACATATTTGTTTTATTATTTCGATTATTTTCCCTATATACATTTGATATAACACGATCTATGCTAATTTTGAGATATTTCAAAGTTCATGTCGACATACAATTTTAAAACATTTGATCATATATTTGTAAACGTTTTCTGTCAGCATGTTTTCTCTTCAATTTAAACAAAGAACCCTTAAAATAAATTCAAATTTCACATTTGCATCAATTTTATTGTATATTCAGCTCATAACTCGAGTTAATAACCGAACGTAGTATCAAAGTATCTTCTACCATGATGCAACTTACTGAACGTCAGTGGTCTTTACTAGGTTCATGTGGACCAGTGTGTAGTCCGTTGCCAGATCAAAGAAGGAAATTCTCAAACGTGTCTCTTGAAGCTTTAAAACACAAAGCATATTGATAAAACAAGAGGGTTAAAGGCCCTAATGCGCTCACCTGAGACCACAATAATTTTTACTGTTTTTAATAGAGGTAGTATCCACAAAATGTAACAGCAGACTTTCGGGGAATACGACCCTAACACTTGACATCAATGTTTTTAACAAAACCAGAAACATTTTAGAAGTAAGCCCAAATAAATATAATTTGTAATTGTTCAAACCTAATTTCTCAATGAGTGGAGAAAAGATTTTAGACCTTGAGTGTTCAAACGATGTTTTATTGAGTCATAAGGAAAACTTCCTCGCCTCATGGTGCACATTACTTTAAATTCAAAGGAAACCATATCTCATTCGTAGTAGAATAAAACAAATTTTCAGAGAAAGTGTCAAGCAGATAGCGCGAATAATTAACTTCTCTTGTTAACAAGCGTTTTCCTTAAGTTTACCTTATTACTTAAGTTGTTGACCTCATATGGCCCATTAACATGGCCGAGATATAATTGGGACTCTGGCCGAACTTCACGAAATGTTTTAAATCTGGTCTCTAAACTCTAAAGAGTTCACCTGTTAATTATGTTATTTGACATTAAGACCTTGATTATGATCTCTATGTTACCCTGTTGCAAACTTATTATTTATGACAGTTGTTCATGAAGATTGGACTTTATATGTGATATCTATAGTGTTAACAAGCTATTATTCATTGGATTCGATATAGTAACTTTGTAATTTTAACCAAAGTATCCCAGTTTCAAATTTGGCCGAAATATCATTCAAAAATCATGATTTGAGCAATTTTCACGAGCGATTGGCAATAAATATGGCCTATAGTGTTCACAATTTGCCTTTAATTTGACCTTATGACCCAGTTAATTTGTCCCACTTGACCCAGTGTCGACTTCAGCAGAAATTTAATGAATACCAATGGCCCGATAGTTTCACGAAGACAGGGCAAAACTTGTGGATTCTAGAGTGAGAAAACGATTTTTTTCTTTAATGTTACCTAGTGACCTAGTTTGTGACCATATGTTACCCAGTTTCCAACTCGACCAAGAAATTATAAGGATAAATGTTCCGACCAAGTTTCTAGAAGATTGTGCAATACATGTGACCTTTATAGCGTAAACCAGCGTTTTTTCTTAAATTTGACCTATTGGACAAGTAGTTGACACAACGTGACCCAGCTTTAAACTAGGTCGATTTATTTTTGAGACAAATCTTTGGCAAAGTTCCATGAAGATTGGGATATAAATTAGGCTTCTATAGTGTTCAAAAGGCAAATGTTGACGCCGTACGACGCACACAGAACGACAAACGAAATGCAATTCAAAAAGCTCACTTTAAGCATGTTATGTCCAGGTGAAGCAAACATAAAATATATTTTGAGCCTCATACTGTCCAATTTACAGAAGTGAAACTCCAGCTGCTGGAGCAGTATTGTAAAACATACATCAATTCATGATGTATTTGAAATAAAGAAATACTTTGAAATAAAGAAATACTTTGCTTTACAAAATCAAAAACAAACGAGCCGACGGCAATGCAAGGAGATCAACAATTCCGTAAAATGTTCGATATTAAATAGAGAATTATTGAAAGAAAACAATTTACCTTTGTTGCTGCTTGATTAATTATCATGTCCACAACAAACATATACTCATCATATTGTTTTGTAGTCTTATTTTTCTTTTCCAGCCATTGCTTATATTGCCGAAGGTTAGGAAGTGTCAACTGATGTTCCTTTAAAATAAAAAATAATTTCTTCGCACATATCAAATGCAAGATCGAAGAAAAATAATTAAATCACACTTAAAGCATATGTACAAAAATACCAACATATTAATTAATTAAATATAATAAAGTATTCCAATAAAAGAGTGTGTATGATTTCGCGAACAAAAACACATGCGGTCGATCGCTAATTCCATTGATAATACACAAAGACAAAAAGCTTCACGTTGATTAATGAAATTAATTGCCTAATTTGAAACGTACAAAAAATTGCAAAACAAACATAGCGTGTCGGACACAAACAATGTTTTTTACTTTTGCAATAGGTATGAACAAGATTTATTTATTATTTTCATTTTGATATGCAGAAAACAGTTTAAGACAGAAAAACTCATGATTATGTACATCAATAAAAGTATCCTGGATTAGCCTTATATAAAACAGTGTTGCATTTCTATATACTATAAACACCTATCTAGAGAGTTTCGTGCTAACACGCATACAACTGAGATACAAGTTCGCGACAAAAAATTCACAACTTCTATGATGTATAAACAGTTCGCCTAAGTTCAAGGGCACATAACCCTGCGAAGAATATTGCGCCATACACGAAAATTATGCTTTGCCTATCTACTTCGTATGAAAAACATTTCTATACGAATTCTAAAGATAGGCAAAAACTGAGGTACTAGTTTTCGATAGAAAATTCACATAATCAACCGACAGGGTGATTCCAGTACACCCTTTCCAAACAAAAATATCGTTTTATGTTGTATAATTACCGTTATATTGCACTTCTGAAGAATATCCCGGTGTACAGCTGGTATGTCAAGCACTTTTTTGAAGCACCGCCCAACTGGTTTATCCACGTTTACGTTCGGTAGCAGACGGGCAACACATCGCAACTGACGTTTAGAGTCCCAATATAACAAAAGAAGTTCGATGTTGTCAATCTCTTGCACGGTCCTTGGTCCAGTTTTTATTTCTAAACTGATGATTTCGGCAAATTTAGACAGTTCACTGCAGTCCCCTAGATTGATATTATACACGTGTCCTGAAACAAAAAAGAGCAATAACATTTCAAAAGGTGGCTCAATGATAATTGAGATACTTTCTTCATTGCATTTAAACCATAATAATCTATATGCTATGAACAAAAACGGAAACGTTTTTGTTACAATTTGCTAAGCATTTTACATGTTATTTTAACAGTTTGCTAAGCTCTTTTACACGTACAGGTATTACAAACTCAATAGTACCTAACACTATTAAATATAGGAATGGTGAAACATATTAACAGGAGAGAGATTGTTGATACAAATAATGCCCGAAAATAATAAAAGGATCCCGTGGTTATGGAAAGAGTTCTCTCCGTAAACAAATGTAGTTGATTCGTTTGGAATTTCACGGTGTTTAAAACAAACATTTAAATCCTCTCAGTGCAAATTAATACAAACGTATGTAAAGCAGAAAAACAATTTACATCGCCATACCATACACTTCACTTAAGATGTCTTTAGCAAGAATCAATTTTAGTCTTTCAAATTCGTTGAATTCCATCGGACGCACATGTATTTTCCGTTCTGCCGTCTCAAGCCACTCAATTGTGAATTCAAACTTCACTTCCAAATCGTAATTGTAGGCTAGGGGTGTGTCTCGCAATTCAATGTTCGCTGCACTCATATACGGCTCTTTTAAACTTGTTTCTCTCTGCAGTTGAATATGTTCGTTAAGATAGTCCCACAAATCGTGAATAGTAATAAAGTTGCCCAGGATGCGCTCGTGACATTCACATTCATTTTTTTTACAGACTTTACCATTTGCTCTTGCAGTGAATGCCTGAATAACGTAATTTAAAAATGGACTGCCCTCTTTTGTTTCCAAATCTGCAGGCGTTGTTGGAGAGGTAGCATTGAACTGAATAAGCTTAAGAGAACTATTCAGATTCATTTTTTTAGGAAAACAGCAGTCCAGAAAAGCAATCACTTTTACAAAGTTCGGGTTTTCTTCGTTCCATTTGTTTAGTCTCAAGCTTACTTTATCCAAAGTGTAATTCACATTCGGACCAAGTTGAAAGCCACTTTCATCATCGTGGTGTCCAGAGTACACAAACAGCAATGTTTGAATATTCTTTTCGGAAAGAATATCAAATGCGTGATCAAGTTTTTCATCAGCTTTAATGCCCTTCATGTCTTCAGCCAGAGTTATGACATTTTGTGGACTGAAATATAAAGTATGCACATGGAAATACCGTTACTTAATGATAGTCAATAGTAATTAGTTACAAATATATATGCGATGTAAAAACTAATCCAATGCTCTGCGAAAGGTTCATAATGACAGGACAACATATTTGCCTTCTAGAGCATCAATATTTGGTTTCGTTGAATTCATATAATTTTATATGTGTCATCTTATGAACGTATTTTAACTGAGCTGAAAATTATAAGAAGAATATTTGTTCATCGTTTCATGACAAGTAAAGAAAAACAAATGTGGTATTCAGCGGCTTTACAATTTAATGTTTTCAACGCATAACTCACTAAGAAAAATTAACGATGGAAGGTGATTACAGAAATGTACGATATAAACAGGAAGCACGCTTTGTTCAGCAATTCTGAAATATGACTGTCAGTCTAGAATTTGAAATCTACAACAGTGTTTAAAAATGTCCAAAAGTCTACCGAAGTATGAGAAGTGAGTAAACTGATTTGTTATCCCCACATTTTTAAAAGCGTGGGGATATTGTATTGATCTCCGCTGTCCTTGCCACTATCTCCTCCAACACTATTAGCACTAGAACCTTAAAACGTACACACATGGTAGCTATGAGCATATGTTCGACGGGGAACTATTTGGAATTTTTATCTGACCCCTGACTCAAAAGTTATGGGTAAATAAATGGGTAAAATGGGTTAAAAAAATAATTTTACTAACAACGTGCGACGCACATGATAATAACTTGTGATGCAGGGGTCAGATCAAAATTGCAAATGGTGCACCGTCGCACATGTGCTCATAGCTACCATGTGTGTAAGTTTCAAGGTTCTAGTGCTAATAGAGTAGGAGGAGATAGTGGCCGACCACGCCCACCCAAAATTTTGTTTTAACATCACTTCTTCATTTATTCACCAATTGACTTCAAAATAATACTGAACATCTCTTATGACAACACGGTCTATCTCGACCATCCATGTCCACATTACACACCCCAGGGCCATTGATAAAGGTAACTCTTTCAAATTTATCGAGAGGTCCACGGGTACTACTTCCCCGTAACCCTTTTTGTTCGTACCCAAAAGGTTGCGTACCCATTTTTTTCATACCCAATGTTTAGTTCGTACCCAAATCCCCTTATTTCCCGGTACACCAATTTTGTGTTCATACCCAACAGTTTTCGTACCCAATTGTTTTCGTACCCATTTTTTTTTGGTTCCCGAATGGTTTTTCGTACCGAATGTTTGTTCGTACCCTTATTATTTTTCGTACACAAATTTGTTCGCATCCAATTTTGTTCGTACCCAAATTTTTGTTCGTACCCAATTTTTGCATTAGTTCGTACCCAAATATTTTCGTACCCATTTTTTTTTTCGTACCCAATTTTTTTCGTACCCAAATATTTTTTCGTACCAAACATTTTCGTTCCGTGTGGTGGTATACATCAACTTTAATTGATGCTTTTATATCCATCCTCTTCAAAAGCATCGCCACACAGAACTGTCAGTACTTTGATTCTTATTTGTCATTGATTATCCCCAAGCTCCGAATTGGAACTGGGGGATTATGTGGTTATCTCCGCCGTCTGTCCGTCCGTTCGTCCTGGCCACTATCTCCTCCTACACTATTATAATCACTAGAACCTTGAAACTAAAACACATGGTAGCTTTGAGCATATGTGCGACAGTGCACTATTTGGAATTTTTATTTTAACCCTGGGTCAAAAGTTATGGGGGTTGGGATGGGGCCGGATGAGAGATTTTTACTCCTTTTTTTAGGTTATTTTGAATTAACTTCTTCATTTCTACACCGATTTACTTCAAATTGAAACTGAACTTCTCTTATGACAATACGGTCAATCCCAACAATGCATGGTCCCATTACCAACCCTGGGGCGCCCCGCCCACTTAGACCACGCCCAACCAAAAAAATTGTTTTAATATAACTTCTTCATTTATTCACCAATTGACTTCAAATTAATACTGAACATCTTTTATGACAACACGGTCTATCTCGACCATCCATGTTCACATTACCCATCCCGGGGCCCCACCAACATGGGCATTGTCCACCCAAAATTGCCTTTTAATATAACATCGATGCGGCTTGAGGATAGGCGTCGGACTCTGCCGCGCCACTTCTAGTTTAAAATACATCAACCTGAGAAAAGAAGTCTATAGAATCATATATAAAATATCTTTACAAAAGCGTTGGTTTTATCTTTCGCATGATGCCGATTTTTCTCATGTTAAACTCAAATTCTGGTTAGACGTGATCAATGATGATAATTTGTCTACATTATATTCGGTAAATTGGTATCAACAATTTCACCGCCGTTTGTAGCGATAGTTTACCACCATCAAATATTTAATTAAGCAATATCTCTAAATATATTTCGATACAACAGTTCACGTTCCCGTTTACGGCTATTATATAATAATTAAGCAAAACCAGTTTAACACTCTTAAACCAACTTTTGATTGTGAATGAATTTTCTTCCGTACAAGTGAACATTATTTGTTATAGTATAATGTAGCAAACAACGAAACTCCAGATGCTCTATCAGGAGAGAAAAAATTGCACTTATGTCGTTGATTTCTGATACCACAAGTTTTGAACTGTTTTTCTAGATTGTTTTATCAACCATTCAAATGTTTAGATTTGTTTAAGTTATATTGCATATATCGCTTTAAAATATTTATTTGGAATGTTTTATTTACATGCCCAAATAGATGACATAAAATTGGAAAATCTCAGTATATTCCAAATCGGCATTAAACGCATGTGTTGCTCGTGTGTATCTGCTTTGTTCACAGCGTAATGAAACGTCATTTCAGATTGAAGGACATTGTGGAATGTCGGTGCTTCTCTTTTGTGTACTTATTAATCGTCCGTAGTTGATGTGGCTACCGTGTGGCTAGAGGAGGGGGAAGGGCGATTCCCTCACTGTGTAGATAGCGGTGCCAAGGTGACAATTGAGCAATATACATACGATTAAACGAATACCATACGGCCAATAAGCGTATAGCTTAAACTGTATCTAAGACAAAGGTAGAGGTGTCACATGATAACTCAATACCGGATAGTATCTTGTTAGAAAAGATCACACCTCATAACTTGGATTGTGTTAAATGATTTTCATTCTTCATGTGTTGATTAAAGATTATAATTCAATTCCAGCTGAATCGATCTAGTCGAGGACTCTAAATAATGACGATGTTGTATAACAATCGAATTCACCTTGAACGAGCCTAACGGGTAGTACATGTGCGCCGTAGATGCACACGAGAATATATTTAACTATGCATTATCGAATTAATAATAGTTCATTATGTGAATAATATCAACAAAAGCACCTACTTGATACACATTGCTGGCAGTACTTTCGATGTTATCACTTCCTTAAATTGATTGATGTCTTTTTGCATAACATTTCCGAATTTTTCATCATACCCAGCAACCAGTATGGCTCCCCAGTTGGCATCTAGAATATTCGAGTTGAAATTAAATTTGTTTTATAGCATTGCTTCAATTGTTAAAATAAAGTGTTGTCATTCAACATATAAGAAATATTAAGATATGTTATTGAACTTTCGATGAAAGTTTGACTGTGGTTTCCATGACAATCCAAGTTTTAGACTGTCAAAGTACACACACTTAGTATTGAAATACATAAAGCAAACATGCCATTAAGACCAATAGTCAGCAGTGTGGGATCTCTTTCCTACAAAAGTGCCAAATACCTATCAACGGTACTGTCTCCGATGGTCTGAAAAACAGAACACTTCGTGAAGAACTCCAAACATTTCAAAACACTAATAAAAAGCAAACAGAGTGAGGAGGATGAAGTGTTAATATCGTATGACGTAAGTGCACTTTTCACCAATGCCCCAGTAGATATAACCTTGGATGTTATCCATAATAAACTACTCGGGGCCCCGGAGCTGACCACTAGAACCACTATGTTTCCACAACAGGTCACCAGGCTGCTAGGAGAGTGCCTGAATTGCACATATTTTGTGTTTGATGGTAATTTCTATCAACAGATACACATGGAGCCGCTATAGGTTCTCCTGTCTCGCCGATAGTGTGCAGCCTTTACATGGGGCATTTTGAGGAGCAGCATCTCCGCACAGCCCAACGCCAACTAGGCTGGTGGTTCGGCTACGTCGATGACACCTACACAAACCAGAAGGTTGAACATGTCGAGGAGTTCACATAGCACATCAACTCCAATGACCCTGACCTAAAGTCTACGATGGAAAAATAAAAAAGAACGGCTCACTAGCTTTCCTTGACACAAATACAATCAGAAAACCGGACGGCAGCTTAAAAATCACTATCTACAGAAAACCGACACATACAGACCAACATCTAGATTTCAAATTCCACCATCCGAATGAACACAAACTGTCTGTAGTTAGACCTCTTTTTCGCAAAGCTCAATCAATAATTTCAGAAGAACAGGACCTGAATAATGAAATGCAGCATGTCAGCCAGGCCTTGAAGAAGTGTAACTATCCGGAATGGGAACTGCAGAAAGGAAGGGAATAGGCAAGCAAACCCAAGTCCGGTACAGAGAGCAAGAGAGTACCAGGGCAAGCAAGTCTAAGGGAAACGTCGTCCTTCCATATGTTCAAGGTACCTCTGAACAGTTGAAGCGGGCCTTCTTAAACACAACATCAGCGTATCCAGACAAGAAAGACATCTGCGGACTTACTATATAAAATGTGATGGCCATCCAAAGGAACAGTGTTCAATGGACTATATTGGTGAAACTAAAATAAATCTGAAAGCACGATTCATAGAACACAAGATACCGAGTTCAACATCATCTCAGGTCTGAAGGCATATACATGACTGTTAACCGGGCAAAACAATCACAATGAAGAACGTCAGGATCCTGGACCGTGAGCCATCTTGGTTCTAGGGAGGGGTCAAGGAGGCTATTTACATTCGTGCACTAAGACCGACGCTAAACAAGGACGGGGGCCGCTACCAACTCTCGCACACCTGGGATCGTACGTTAATATCGCTCACCCCGACAATTAGCGGTGTTAACGTATCCCAACAGTAGAAATCATTGTGCAGATGAAGTCCGTAGTACACGGACGAAAGCTCCAGGTATGGCTTTTAAAACTTAGTGTGTGTAAGTGGACAGTCTTAAACTTATAGGATTATATTTTATTGAATGATGACTTGTCAGTTGGTTAAGAATTATTCTTGTTGGAAACGCCAAATCAAACCATGCGTAGTCTTTTTTTTTACATAAGTTAAAACACTATTATAATATACACCAAACATATTACTAGGTATGAAATCAAAGAATATCATATTCATCATCTGCGTATGTATTAAATTAATTTGCTAGAAAGTCAACATTAATCACATTTAAAATATAAATAACTTTAAACTGCAGAAAGATGTCGTTTTATCTGAGTATTTTAATCTGTACTCAGATACAATTTGTGCTGATGTGTTGCTCTTGTTGTTTTTTTCCAAATGTACACCGAAGGTCAACATGGTGAACAATCTCGAGACTATATATAAATTATGCGGATTCGTTTGATACACATACCTTTCCTTTGCTTCATTAAGTACTGAAAACAAAACTATGTAGTGAAGATTAAAACACAAATAAATAAGCTTTAATGTTAATGATTGAGTATGCTTATGTACATTGAACAAACCGTCTTACTTATGACAGGCTGAATTGTTTCTCCGCATGTATAACACTTGACTGGATTGATATATGAATTCCTCATACAGGAGCAACAAATGCGGATCCGTCTTGTACATGCTGCTTGTACTGGTGAATTATTGTCATGACCATCAAATCCGACTGAAATAAAAGTTAAGATGCCGTAAATTCCAATAACATGAAACTAGTTGACTTAAACTATTTTGGCTATTGTCTTACCAAGCCAGATTTTGGAAAAAAACAACCTGTCTGAGAATATTGGATTCATGTTTGATGGCAATCATTTCTGATTGGAGAATAATGACTTTATCATTTTTCATTTAACTCATTCTTCTGTAAACATACATAACATTATAGCAATATTCCTTTTTAATATTGTGTTCAGAATTATTTCTATAGTTCTATGTATGAACATTAAATTAAATTTAGTATTTCTTTCAGACCTTCGATGGTCTTCTCAAAATATATCAGTTCGAGTATTTTTTATAAATTCAAAAAATGTTCTTAAATCGTTACTATAAAATAAAATAATAAATAACAAACATAAGTGCGAGTTGTTTCCATATACACTAACCATCTTTCATACAAACGTGTTTGGTAACAAACATTTCGGCAAACGGTATACCTTTCATTACTTCATTGACCAAACATATTTCGCATCGAATATCTCTGTCCACGGTTTCCGTTTTCGTAGCTGATTCCCATTCCGGAGTTGATTGTTTTCTGCATATGGTCTAATAAAGCAAATTAAAATTGCATGGCCTCGATGAAACTGAGGAATACCTCAATCTGATTTCATATAATAAAAATGCAAACCTTGTTTGAAAATATATGAATATCATTACAATTGGAAAAATAAAAGTAATTATCCCATATTGCTACAGAGTCGAAAAGCCTTAAAAATTATAACAATACAAACAATCACAGTTTTTCATAACATTTCAAAAACAATTATTGTTATGAAATAATGGTTATAAGAATTCATGTTCATTCACTTCGAAAATATAGAAAAAAAATGTTTTGGAATTTAAGTAACACAGCATGCATAAAGCTACATACAAACAGACTAACAATACAAAACGTCACTTCGAATTGAAGCTATTTAGTGGAAACAATTAATATATTTATGAACAACAGCCTTGTCGAAACCGACCCCAACTGCAATGATCCTACAACAATCTTCTTCTAAGCTTTCTATAAAACAAAACATTTGTAAAGCGCAAATGGTATGAACATATTCTTTTTCACTTCAAACTAACTTAATACAAGTATGGGATATTAGTTATAGTTATGTATATGCATACTGTCTGCCCTTAATAAGTTCTGTAAGTAATGCACACTTAAGTAAGGCCGTTTAAACAGATGAACTTTTAAGTTGGATAACAAATTGGCTTATAAATTAGGTAGATCAATCTACACAAATATACTTACAGCTCATTACTTTCATCCAAGCTAAAATTATCGATTGGAAACTCTTCTTCTATAATTCTAGGAAAATGTAACTTTGACTACAATGGCCAAAATGCAAATCATCGCTCAATCACATGAAAACTTCCTACAAACACAATTTCAGCACAATGCGCCCATCCTAACTGGTGTTATTGCCCTAAGACAATGTTTCGCATTAGTGACCTTGACGTTGACCCTGAATGCAAAGCCAGCTAGAAAACGGAATTGTTTCGCGCAAATGTTTATTCTTTTTCCCTAAATATGAAAAGTACAAATAGGACATAATTCTTCTAAAATTGCAAGTTAGAGTTATGGGTCTTCGTCGCTCACTTCGCATGATCATTCTGAGAATATGTGTGCATATTTAATTACAAATATGTAGTAGTTACAGAGATGTGTACGTGTTGCATGAAATTGTCACATGTTTTTCAACTTTCACGCACAACTGAACCCGACATTTCTTAGTATAAAAGAGGCAAAATTGTGCTTAATTGTCGGTTATCTTCATGGAACTTGGTCAGTGACCAAACTGAATGGTCCCAAACTCATGCGTGAAGTTTCTTTTCAATACCTTTAGTAGATATAGTGAAATAGAGATGATGCACGTTAAAATTAACCATACCATTAGATAGTCGCTAACGGGTAATATATGAGTTGTAAAGCTCGAACGATCCGACGAATAGTAAAGCTTAAAAGTTCAATATTGCTCCAAACTATAAAAATAAAATCATATTTTGTGCTATTTGTTCGTCCAGTAAAACGCAATAATATCACACGCCTTTTTCACGTTGACTGGAATCAAACGTCTAGGGATATCGTTATTGTACGTCTATTTTTATCATATCATATAATAGTGTTGTATGTCTCCAATGTACATGTTTTTACTAAACCATGTCTAATTATAAGACTACAAATGATAGCTTGAATCGGTCAGTAGTTAATCCGGATGCAAGCCTATAACTCATATTTATAGCACAATTCAAAAGTGCACAGATTTACAGTTGACATATGCCTCTACGGAAACTTGCATGTATGTGTTCTCGAACGTGACGATTTTTATTTTGGCATTGATTATGCTTCCTTTTGGATGGTGATTGTCTTTAAGTACCTTCGTATGGCATGTATATTTCCCATTGAAGTCGATGCGCGAGGGTATTATCATGAATAAATGACTCAACCAACAACCAACATAAGTAAAAGTAATAAATAACTGAAACAATAATCCTTAAATAATAACTACGAAAAATATTCGTAAGTATTCTTATACTATAATTACTGTTACCTTCAACATAAATTTTGCTAAATAATGACATGTATTAATAATACATACTATTTACATTCATAACGTACACATGATATAGATGTTATTGTTTGCTAACATGCTGTTGTTGGATACGGATTCATTTCTCCCTTACCTTTAACTCATTCCTGATGTCTTCTGAGTTGATTGAAGACTGTGTTGTTACGCTTGCAACACACTTAGCTGCTATTTTAGCTACTTTATTTACAACTGCATTATTATTCCAAACTGAGACCTGAAGTGTTTTTTTTAAACAAAACAAAGATAAATAAATAAATATGTCGTTACTAATTTAAACATATATTAAAGACTTATCATATACTATCACACAAATAGATTACAAACGCAAATGCTTTAGCGATACATTTGTGAGCAAATGAAACAATGATACAAGGTTGATTTGTCAAATAACTTTAAACGATCACATATGTGTTAATTTGAATAAAGATATAAAGATTTTCTAAGAATGTCAACATTACTCAATGTGACTTGATTAAGGTAAGACATAACATTGCTAGTATAAACATTTTCTTTATGATTTACCTGTTGTTTTTGTACAATCAGGCTTGTATGCCATTGCCGAAGTTCAAGCCCCTCCACTTTTGATAAAGCATCAAGACCAGTAATCAACTCGAGCACAACTGAAATTTAAGAATATTTAGACTTCACAATTATTATCATTATCGATTTAACAAATACAGGCAGGTTATTAACGTACATGTATTTATTTATGTTAACATACGTGTCAGGTAAGAAGAGGTATGTTGTTTTCATCCGTCAAACATACTTCCAGCCATAAGTTCAGGGGATCAAAATGAATATCTACAGTAGTGACGCGGCATTCTTATAGTCGTTTTGTTTAACAAGCTAACAACAACGCGGTGTTTCACATTACTAAGCATAATATATATAAAGATATTCACTTAAAAGATTCTGATCAATGTATATCATTACAAACGCACAAAACAAGTTAACAAAAATATGTAGCAAGCGTGTTTTGTTCGATACTTGAACAAATATAATTTAATTTCCATGGTTAAGCTCGAAACAAGTTTGAAAAAATAAGACGAACTATTGCAAATGAATATGTAGCATTTTTATAGTTATTCTGTTAATACATCAGATCTATAATAATTAGTTCTCCTGTTAGAAGGTCATTTACTCTCAGCTATGACTTGCAGACGTCGTCCTTTTGACCTTGACCTTTGATCTCTGCGTTTGAAAGTCATAGGAATCCATCCTTTGTCAAGACTTTATATATTGTGTGCAAGCATGTTTCATTTAAAACACTCGTATGATCTTATACGTTTACCTGTTGACCTAAAAATCCATATGAGTGTTTTTGGTGCGACTGAGCAATATATATTTGCGTACGACAAAGTAGCCTCTAGATCAGAAAACCGATGCATCGACTGTATTTAATAATACAATTCATCTTCTGATGTTGCAGATGAAGGTTTATTTTGCGTATATGTGATTTTTACAACAGTTTTATTTGTGCTGTGTGGATGCAGTATTTCTATTCCCCGTGCATATCAGCAATGTCTCCTATTTTTAGTCTTCAGAGGCGGTCAGCGTAAGTATAACGTCTAATTTTAATTTTATCAAAATCTGTCGTTTACTCACTTGTACTTAAATTGCGTATACACTTTCTATACATACGATGTTAACTCGTATGAACATAATTTGTGAGTTCTACGAGAAATGCTCACGTATTATTTATATGAAGCGTATCTATCTATATATTCCACGGAAGGCAATACTTATCAATTTATCAAAAAGATTAGTTGTTTCAACTTTGGTTGTTTTGGGGGAATTGGTTCCCTGGCATAAGTCAAAGAACACACTATATGTTAAGGTTTCTAGCATGCTAGAGCAACTGAATATATATTCACTGTTTATTTGATAAACGTTCATGTTTCATTCACATTTTACCTGTTGACATCAAACCTAAATGCTCTTTCATTTCCCCACATGTCAACTCGCCCTCAAATTATAGTACCAACACGAAATGTTAAATCCCCATGAGACCTTGAGATTGTATATTATTTTTCTCCGATGAAAGAACTATATCAATGCATATGGTCGTATGATCGTATTTCCAGTCTTTACTTAATATAGTGCCTTAACGAATTTCTTTTAGCAAACAATGTGACCTTCACCTTTGACTTTGTGACTTGGAAATCTATTGGCATCTTCCAATTGACACAACTATCCACTTAATACTAACCTGCATCCTCATAGGTCAAAGCACAATTGAAAATTATATAGGTAATTCTGTGTCAAGATTTACCAGCATACTTATTTTTATGATCATAAGTATTCTATAGATATTGTACAGAAACCAATTTTATAATGAAAGCCCCCTCGTGACCTCGACTTTTGACCACCGGATCACACCAATTTTAATAATCATCGTACTTTCTACCAATTTAACCACTCCTGCTATAGCAGGAGCATTTGCGAGGCATTCTTAAGCTATTGTGTGAGAACGTATAACTTGTAACATTTTATTGTGCCCCTGACCTTTGGCGTATTGACCTCAAATTAGTTTTCGTCATTAGTTTTCTGAAGCAAACGACAACAGACAAATATAGAGGAACCGAGGGCATAGTATTCTTGAAATAACATGTAGAAACTAATTTGATCAAACATGTTTAAACTCACGTGACATTGACCTGGTGATTTTAAATTCAAGATGCGACTTATTTTCCTCAAAGGTTATCACCCTACATCTGTGCATTATCGCAGGTAAAATCGTTCTTAAAATACTGCCAACAAAAATTCCCTGTCACAAGGCCGTTTTACATTGATCTTTGATATGGTTACCTCAAAATCAATCCGCGTCTTTATTTTCTCGGGACTAACCACCGTACCAAGTTTCATTTTCTTAAGTTAAACTATATATAAGTTAACGTGCGAAAACAAATTAACTTAATAAGCCCTTTTACCTCAAAATCGATTTGCATCTTTCTTAAGTCCCAGATAGCTAATAGTCCTGTGTGTTTGTTTATAAATCAAAGCGTTCTCTAGATATCTTGAAGACAGGAAAATGTCCAAGGTCCGATTGACCAAAAAACCGACCAAACGATTGCTAAATAAAAGGCAATGCAGCCCATTTCTTAACAGAGGGGCACACTCATTGTTTTTTTTGCGACAGTGAATACTTACCTACTCCAAAGTTATGATAATCATTGCTTTTTGTCAGAATATTGTGTTGACCGTTTGGCAAGTATCCTGGAGTTCCTTCTTTGGACGTAATAATCGATGTATCATCATCTTCTTTAAATTCTCTTGAGAGTCCAAAGTCAATCAATCTTGCGTTGAAGTAGTTATCCAGGACAATATTTTTGGACTTAATATCCATATGCAACACTGTTCTCCTTTAAAACAAAAGACATATATTTATAATACCAATGTATAAAAAAGATACATGTGAATTTAACCGTTTGAAACACTCATATTCAAGTTCTAATGTTTATGGTTGAACGCAAAAACTTAAGTTCAGTTATTACACACAATTTGTTTACAATACAAAAGTTCACTCTGATTATTAATTCACATATGTGAGACTGCAATGTGACTGTTCTCATTTTAATTATTTTTCAGGTTTGTCAAGTGCTAGCCTGTGTACCCTATATTAAAAATATTGAACACTTTAAGAAATTGTTTTTGTCGCCGAATCTTGCAAGAGAAAGAAAAACTGACAGGGCTCTTCCATTGCACCTGAGTTAGTTTTTCGCCAAAGAACTGTATATAAAAAGATGAAGCAAGTCAATAAAGAAGTAGTCCGTCCCACATTATCGAGCCCTTCAAACGTAATGTACGCAAACAGGCACACCGTTTGTAGATGCGTCGTACGTCAGTACGTACGTCAGCGTTCTAATAATATGAAATCTCAAACCCACTTTACAAATTTGACGAAATTCAACATAAATGTTCAGAGTGATGTTCCTCTATGAAAACTGTTCAAATGGTTAATGTTAATTGATTAATTTGGTCACGGCGCAAAACATGGGGTTTTTAACATACAATTTCAAAAAAAAATCCATGAAACTACATAGCCAAGATGTTTATTGATTGGCATGCAATAGCGTTTTGTGGTCGTGAATTCAGTTTGTTGAAATTATTCGCCTGAGGTAAGAACTACCCTCGCCCCGGAGATCATCATTTGTACATATGTTTTCTATAAAGATAAATGTGTTTTTAAATAGTCTTGTCTGAAACAACAAGACCCAAGGCGTTCATATTTTCTTCGAAGCTTTAATCTTACAAGATTCTTCAAATTATGCCCCTGGGCCGAAACTGATCTCGCCATATAGGGGCACTAGTTGTAAAATAAAAGACTTAAAAACGCAAAACTTGTTAAACAATCTACTATAATGACACCGCACAGCCCAAAGTAATCACAGTTGATAAATATATAAATAGACATGATCGAGAGGTCCTTTTAAAACTTGTTTAAATGAGGCCCCCTGGCAGCAAACAGATTTACTTTCACTGTCAAGCCCATGTCTAACATAGTTGGCACGTGAGATCATATAAAGGTCCTGTACTGACACTTGTTCCAATTATGTTCTTTTGGTCCAAAGTCCCATAATCGTGGATCACCACATTTATGTTGACTGATATTGGAAACAAGAAACCGTCGGAGACGGGTGAAGCTCCCCAAAGGTTTTTTGTCACAATATTGCACTATATATTCAGATAAAAGGAAACGTCTTGAGGGGCATAACTTTGGACAAATTCATACGATGGATGGTTTAGCAACTTAAAAAATTCAAAGGGCCATAACTCTCTAAATAAATCATCTAACCAGAACCCACAAATAACATGCGCATCTCTTCAAGGTAGTTAAGCTTCCCATAAAGCTTCATTGAATTCCAGTTAGTAGTTGGGGAGAAATAGCCCGGACAAGAATTGCACTATATGTACAGCTTATAGAAAAATTCAAAGGGCCATAACTCTGTGAAAAATCACCCGACCATAACCGGCTGATAATATGCACATCTCCTGTTGGTAGTGAAGCTTCCCATAAAATTCCATTGAATTCCCGTAATAAGTTGCTGAGAAATTGCTCGGACAAGAATTGCACTATATGTACAATTAATGGAAAATTTCAAAGGGCCATAACTCTGTGAAAAAGCATCCGAAGAGAATCGGCTGATAAAATGCACATGTCCTCTTGGTAGTGAAGCTTCCCATAAAGTTTCATTGAATTCCGGTCATTAGTTGCTGAGAAATAGCCCGGACGAGAATTGCACTATATGTACAGTTAATGAAAAATTTCAAAGGGCAATAACTCCGTGAAAAATTATCCGACCCGAACCGGCTGATAATATGCACATCTCCTCTTGGTAGTGAATCTTCCCATAAAGTGTAATTGAAATCTGGTCATTAATTGCTGAGAAATAGCCCGGACAAAAATTGTGCACGGACGGACACACGGACGGACAGACGAATCGGCGACTATATGCTCCCCCCCCCAAACAAAAATAATTGGGGGAGCATAAAAAATGAGAAACTCTGAAACCGAAAAGCCCGTTGTTTTAATATTTGTTTCGTCGCATCGACTAGAAATATATACACAGCAATTGTGTTAATGCCCCTGGAGACAAAGCTTACCACGACAATTGGGTCTCTTTAACATGGACATACAGTCCGTTATTGTCAAACCGCTAGTGGGCTAGTTATGATAGCGGCTCAGTCATGTATTAATTCAAATATGTATATAATGTGTTCAGAAAACGCCAACCTGAATTTATTTCCGGTGTGCATAAAGTCTATAGCACATGCAATCTGATACATGATTTTTATCCTGGTTGGACAAAGAAGGTGAATATCTTTCTCTGTACAAACTCTGTCCGCGTCAATCGCTATATACAGGTCTCCTTTCTCAAGATAAGGCGATACAAAATAATACTTCCTGCAAAAGACGAAAATTAACAAATATCACGATGCTCAAATAATCGTTAAGACATTAATCAAAGTTGAAAAGTCTGCCATGGTATTCAAACAACCATGAAATTTAAACGTGTTTTCGTAATTTATTCAAACAAAGGATAACCAGCTATGTTACTTTTTTTAAACATATAAAAAACGTACCATCTACATATACTTAACACTGTTTTTTACCCGGCCTTTTAATGAATCTGGTTATCCATATTCAAGTGATTGATTTTGCATTGACAATTCCAATAGTAGGTACCGGTTATATTTATTTGTAATTATTTTGTCACGTGCCTTTTTCATGAATCTAATTGTATGTAATCGGTTTATGTGTTTTGTTTTTATTAATCTTCCTATTGATGCGGTTTGCAAAATAAAATATGCTGACATACGTTCTGTGTCATTCTTGCCGTTTACAAGTGTTTTAATAGTTTTACACCAAAGGACCAATATCATGATCATTAAAAACAATTTCAAAGTCAGATAAAGATATGTTCAAATTAGTTGTAACTAAGGAAATTACCGATTTAAATGGTCATCATGATACGCCAGTAAAGGGACGATTCCGAAATGCATCAAGCGTGATGCAATCTTTTCCTGCAGTCAGAACACAGTCTTACATCACCAATAATGCAAACCAAATGAAATAAACATGCAACGAAGGCTAACTTGATTTTTTTTTTTATTTTTTTTTTTGGTTTCTTGACAAAAACGAAATTTAATATGGTTTTCATTCCTCATCGATATTTAAGCCATTCGAAAAAGAAAAAAATTATGTCAAACACATTTGTGGCTGGGAACGAGATTTTGACCCATCTGGTCACAGAATTAGTTTTTAAGTGAAGCATATATTATGAAAGTGCTACATCTGACAAATCAAAAGCTGAAATTTTAGCATCAAATTTCCTACAAATGACGAAAATATGTCGTTTTTTTTGTGTTTCATGGCATAAACGCCAAATAGCGCCGTTTTCAATGAAATGACGTTTTAATTCAATAAGTATCAGTACATGTTACGCTGATCAGTTTGTGTTGATAATAACTCCAGTATTCGCGTATGTCGATGAACATATTTGATTTCTAAAAACATAAATAATTGCAGTATTATAAATCATCAATACTCATGGCTGCCATGGAAACAAAAATGTTCGTTTTTCATATGTATTACCGTTTTAAAGAATTTAAGACAAAAACATAACAGCAAAGTAAAACAAAAGCCAAAGACAGATATGGAACATCATATAAATGTTAATAATATTTTTTATTATATAGATCTACCTGGTTAATGCTTTTAACAAAATACAGGTTGTATCAATCGTTGAAATAAATCCCGTATTATGCTACTCGCTGTTTCCGATTCCGTATTACCATACTAGCCGGACTACTTTCTTCGACCCATTTAATGAGGTCCCATTACGCGCACCGAAAATAGGAAACCCCTATTTTATATTACAAAATGTATTACGTAGTACATCGTGTGACGTCATTTCTGTTACGAAAAACAATCGTTTTATTTAAACTCTCTGGAATTTAAGGACATGTCGGACGTGGTGTTTTTTAACAGTAAACTATTTGTTTAAAACATCGAGCGAATGCAAAACGTATTTCGGAATGTGTGTTTATCATGCGTACATGTACATTTCGATAGGAATACAATAAAATAGTGTGGTTTAAACTAAGTTTCGATAACAACATGGAAGAATAGAAGTGGAAGTGCATATCGTTTCGACATTTTTGTTATAACCATTGGATTAAAGTTGTCAACTTAATTGTTATAAACATTGGATTTACGATGTCATTAAGGTAAGCGTGTCGGAAACCTGTGTTTTCCCGGTTCAAATGTTTACACGGTAATTTACATAAACTGTATTCAACGCGTCTTAAAAAAAACTAGGGCGTACTGTTTAAGTCATTGTTTAGTAAGTTTTGTTAAAGCAAAAAATACAATTGTTAACTGTTTTCGTTAGTTGTTGTATATAATAAAAGGAATATTACGCTAGTAAATTGTTCCAAGAGTTTGTATCAGTCGAGAAATAGCACAAGCCACGATACGTCATCACACAAGCCACTCGACTGATACAAACTCTTGGAACCATTGACCTCTTGTCAAAGATTATAAAATGTTTATGGTTGAACGCCTTTATTTATGGGAGAACCGAAATATATCAATTAGGTGGCAAATATACATTTACGTTTGCTTAAGAGATCCGGGGTACATTTAAGTAGTACCCGAGCCGACAATGACCAATCGAGCCTTAATGACAGCACAGTGGTAGCAAAACGTTTACTCAAATTAAAATTCTTATTGATTTTTTTTAATTTGAATAACCATGCTGTGAGGCTAATTCTGGGCTATGTGTTACGTTAGGCGCGCCCTTTTACATGTTTACGCACCTAATTCATTCAATTGACCGTTCCGAGGCAAAAGCTTAATCATTTTTTTATTTTGTGTTGTATTCTATGCATTTTCCTGTATACTGTTGGCATTGGTAACTTGCCTTCCAAAAATTAGCGGTTGTTGATGGCAATTTATAATTAATCCTATTAGAGTTTAATTGTTTTGTTTACCCCTATATTATTGCGATTGAACTATTGTCATCACAATCGATAGACGTCCTCATCTTTACCAAATTAACCTTCATGCCAACTTGAATGATTACAAGTAAAAGTATTCTCAAGAAATCATTTGGATGCAAACCGATGATCCGACCATCCTACCGGCCTACCGACGGACAGGTGCAAAATAATTTATCCCAACTTCTTTGAAGTGAGTAGCATAATTACTTCCCAAAAGGACAAACCAAACTCTTATGAAATACCATAAGTATAAACAAGGGAAATTAAACAAATCAAAAATGCATTATATATCTACATATAAGATAAAAACTGATTATATACATATATATATGTCTTGTTCTGATAAAACTGGGCATAATACATGTGCGTAAAGTGTCGTCCCAGATTAGCCTGTGCAGTCCGCACAGGCTAATCAGGGACGACACTTTCCGCCTAAACTTGATTTTCGGTAAGGAGGGACTTCCTTGAAACTAAAAATACCATTAAAGCGGAAAGTGTCGTCCCTGATTAGCCTGTTGTATATAATAAAAGGAATACTTTACGCACATGAATTAAGCCCAGTTTTCTCAGAACAAGACATATATATAACTTTCTTCAGATAAACGATAACAATCTATACAAATGATTAGTCCGTATCGATTCAGATGATTTACACTAAAAATGCATTAATGCTTACAAGAGGAATACTTTTGAACAGCGCTGTATTCGAACAAACACTACATATACGGAATCAGGAAATATCAAACAAACGCATACAACTTACACTTGTAACTGATCCTAGCTTTCGAGTTTGAGACAAATCCCCTTTTTTCAAATCAATTTCTTTTAGGACAACTCTGATGTTGAATCCTGGAGCTCGATCGTTAGCTAGAACAGGTAAAAAAGTCGTTAAAATCCACATTAAGTTAAATTAAAATCCACTTCTTATAATGGAATTGGTATCTTTAATTGTTAATGTTGTGTTTAATATGCAATATTATGGTGTAACTGTGCACTTATACGTATGTATTTGGTGATTAGTTGCGTACTATGTCTAGGGTGGTTTGGCTGGCACGTTCAATCCGACAATGTATATGCATTGACCATTTCTAAGGTGATGTCCTCATCTTTCCTCGAGTTTATGTTTTTTTGTAATTACTGTCCTGTGTTATATAGGATGGTAGCACTAATGTATCACATTGTTATTTAACATAGTTGTTTTGCCAGCTTAACTGTTATACTTACAGATGTACACTTTTCCAAATCCGCCCTCTAATTTATTTTCCGGCTCACTAATACTCTTCAACTCATCAATCATACTGCTTTTGAGCTCAATCAGTCGCCCGTCATGCAAGTCTTTTTTAATTTTTTTTGTTAAAACATATGAACGATCTAAAGAGCTCAATGAAGTGTCCGCTCTAGGTTGCCGCATTGGTGCAGGGGCTTCTGGTGTTTGGTCAGTTTTCATCCTAAACAATAAAGCTTAATCACAAACGTTACCAATTCCCCGCATACATTGTCACATATATGGCAGAAATTGTGCATTGTCAGTGTAAAATTTATGGAAGTGAGACATTTTAAGTGAATTAAATCGCTTGATACATGTTTCAGTGATTCGCTTCACAAATAATAACATGTGATATGGTAGTCACGTCCATGTCTAAGTTCAAAGGCACATTGCTCAGGCATAAGTGTACCATTTCACTTAACGAATAGTATTCCACATGTACACTTAATGACGTTTATGTCAAGATTCAGGTCAATCGCAAGAGATATTTGTCCATGTAAGTGCGTACAGGCGTTCAATTTTTGTTAGATACATTTACTGATACCTGCTACATATTTACTACTACAAAACAGGCGACTTGTCAGTCTGAATTCATTATGTTTAGTAGTTAACAATTAAAATGATTTTTTCATTACTATTTTCTAGTGGTTTGTAGCTGGCCTATAATAAAAGACTAGCGGACAAGAAAATATCTCATGATAACGTTTCTGGACATTCATGCTAAAAGGTAGACTTCTTTTTTTTGTACCATTTTTTGCCGGTAGATTCCAAGAAACTGTCCGAAACAAAGTGTTTATATTTTCCGAACTCGTCTGGTAGTGTTCATTTGTTCTCTTAGATTAACGTATTAGCCTCTGAACAAAATCTATGTTAGTTTTTTGACATATTGAATATATCGGTTGTAAACGCACATTTTTTTTTGTTTTCTATGAGAATACGATATATTGTTGTTCTTGCTTGTCTTTGCACAATAAATACATTGTTACCAATAAGAATATCTTCAAACCAACCTTTCGTGTACTGCTGAATCGGGTATTCTCCTTTCAGCCAGGTGCGCCGAATGTTCAGCATTCTCTATTCCTAACTCTTTTTCTATTAACTCGAGCTCTAGAATTATTACTTTTTGTTTGGTTTCATGAAGAATGTTCTTGAAATCGCAATACGCCCGTTTGCCGCTTTGGCTGATCGTACCGACAAGACTGCGATTCTTCGTGGACCTGTCGGGCACTCTCTGATGATACATAATGTCAATAAATTAAACACTTTTAATTAGTTTAAATTGCCACACGTAAAAGCGATCAATATATTTTGACAATGCAATGCGAAGCTATATCAACTTTTGTTTTTATGTATCCCATAGACGATTCATTCTTATGTATACAACTATTGTTAAAAGCAAGTATTTTAATATTGAAAAAGTCCGTTTGGCAATAAACGCTATCTCAAAGAAGCACGTCATGTGTTCCTAATTCATTAAACATTTGAAATATTAATTCATAGTTACGCCATTTATGTATGGTATAGCCAGGCTTTGTGAATGCTGTATATACCCCAATGGCAATGTAATCCTGATGCGATAGAAATTCTTTTTCTCGTAGTTTCTCCAGCACTTTTTCTGGGTTCATCTGCCAAATAATTGTCTTTTGAGCCCTGGTCAGGACGCTTCGACATATGTCATCAGCTGCAATAATCATGTTTATATAAACTCACTGGAGATTCGATACAAAATGGCAAAATGTATATAGTGAGTAATCGTATCCATTGACATGAATTAATTCGAGCGAGTACACTTCAGCAAAATATATTATATCACAGGGTCAAGCATTTTTAAATCATGTATATATACACATCTAAATAAGCAGTATAGTAATATTAATACTAATTATCAGTATCATTATTATTTTATTATTATTGTTTTAAATAAAATTATAACTGCTATAATCATCATTATAATTTGTAGTATTATTGAATTATAATAATAATAATTATTATTATTAGTAGTAGTAGTAGTAGAAGAAGTAGTAGTATGTTTATTAATAATAATTATAATAATATTATTATTATAACCTATATAAAAGAAGTCTTACTTAATCTCTGTCTGTTCATTCTGTCCATGATTGTGGCCAAAGCTTTGCTGACGATAAATCAATGCATCGTTCTGAAAGAATGATGTTAAGAATGGTTGACTTATTTGAAAATTTATTTCAAACAAGAAACTAAAAAAGAGCACATACAATATATGTGTGTGTCAAATACACTGATGCCCCGCCGACACATGTTTGAACACTGTATACTAACAATGATCGCAAAGGCTAAAGGCCATTGTTCCGCTAAAGTAGGTCGCAATCAAACTTTAAATCAACCACACATTCAGCTAATGTAGCTGTTGAAGTTGCCACGAAATAAAAAAAAAACACAGTTAAACAGTTTAGTTTGCAAATTTATGAGGCCCATGCATGCATTTAATAGTATAAAAATAGTCATAAAGGCATAATTCGACCAAAATTGGTCGCAGCAAAAATGTCATTCCTTCTTATCATATTAACTTGTGTGTAGTTCAGCTTTACAAATTTGAGCGAAATATGTCCATTGTGGTAACAAGGATTTCCAAAACTTAACCTAGTGACATGTTTCAGACGAACGCATTCAACATTCGAACCTGGCGCAGATAAAAAGTGTGACCAAGGTCCATTAAGATTTAGTTATACTTGTGCCCTCTGCGTGCCTAAAAGGTTTTTTAAAGATTTGACCCGTTGACCTTGGTTTTAGACGCAGGTGACCCAGATTCGAACTCGGTTAAATATTGTCTGTACAAACATAATGACAAAGATTCAATAAGATTTGATAAAAAATGTTGCTTGAGTACAAGCGAGCTAAACATTGACACCGCACATCAGACGACGACGGATGCCGCACATAGCCTTCACAGGGTCATCACGAAATGTTAAAGGTGAGCTCAAAATAAACAATGCTCTTTAAAACAGAGGGGCAAAGTGTTCAAGTACGTTCACTCTTAGACACTGAGAAAGCGGTGGAGTCCTAGGTATATTTTTATTCTCAAATATAATAAATGCTCAAGTGGTACATCTACATTTGCAGCGTGACATCTTAATTGTAAACAATGATTACATTTGACTAGATTGTATATATAAATAATTATGTGTTTGATTTATGTAACTGTTTCCAATGTAATGCCATTTTTGTTCAAAGAGATGTTTTAAAGTTTATGTTTCATATTACATTTAATTATGAAGATTTAATATTATAAATGATTGAAAATGAATTTGCAAGATTGAGATTAATAATCGTAATGAAAGAGGATTTTGTCTTGTATACTTTTATGAGAGATCATTACTTTTGTTTTATAACTTTATTATCTGCAGTGTTCTTAACTAGTCTGATCGAAACATGTTTATCGTATGTTTACATGTTTAATTGACATATAGCTTAATAACATTAATGTATTTGTTTCAATTTACAAGGGTATATACTGCTAATAAATGTATGAGTGAGACTTAAACGCTTTTCGTGCTGTATTGCTTATATAACGAACAATACTTATCTGTATTCTGAATATAAAAAAACATATCTCATTTATAACTGTTTCACACAGAAATGTCCCTCTTAAACGGCTGATTTTGTCATGTATATTGTCTATTTGACTTTGATTATATTCGGAAAATATTCAAAAATGTCTCATGCCATTAACCTTCGAACTTGAATTTTGCCCTTACGTTTAGCAACAAGCGCTTCAAGCACTTTATAAATAGAATACACAAACACACCGCACACATTGAAAGGTAAATACTGAGCATCCATCCAATTTTGTACATGTAAATCATTTCCCAAATGCTTTGATAACATCTCGAATTTGAGCCAACTGCAAGAAATGAAACCGATCTAACGTAAACAGTCTAGTTACTAAAGTATGTAAACCACAGGGCAGGTAATGTGACCCTTTTGGTTCACCCTGACCTTAAACTATGTGTATTTTGTGCAAGGATTATGTCTAAGGACTAGTATAGTGCTTTTTGTCTTTAATTCACCACAAATTACCATTCGTAACCATTAGCGCATTAGTATTACAGTTTTACACCATACTGAAATTTAATTATTAAACCACTCTAAAAACACATATTATTTCGATGCGTACACGACGTCTCCGGTCTAGTTATTTAAATGGCAAATTCAGTAGGAAGTTTTCAACTATGACAAGATCGAGGACGAGTATATTGGCTGTACAAGAAAACATAATTAGATCTATATGAAACAAATAAGTGTTCACGAAGAAGAGTACATTTAATTTTTGAAACGTATGTTTTTTCTATCTAAATTGCAAATTGTATAACATATAACGAACTAAACCTTACTTCAATTTTAATGAAATTACAACTAAGGCTCCGTACCCGGCATAACTATCCATAAGTTAATCTATTTGACACAAGTCAATTGTAATTTAAATATCTCCGCTTAAATTAAACTCCATTGTGGCATTATGGAAATCGAAAGTAACAGTAAAAATTAATGCTAAGTGTTGGCTTTTCATCAGTTATAATATAAAATATCGTACATAGATTTACGAAATAAATTTACATTACGAAAATTGCAGACGTTAACGTGTCAGCACGTAACCTTATCAGTAATTACACTATATTATAACATTTATAATTACATGACCTACTTACAATTGTACATTAAAGCATTATTGTTCACCATTTTTAACAAATAAAATGCTTTGATAGCAGTACCTGTTTAACATGTTTATATAGCTCTATTTTCCATAGTTTTTTCCCTCAAATTCACATTTATACAAAGCTTAACTTTATTAAAGGAATTAAAAAGACTTCACTCTTCGTTTATAACCTTAATGAACGCTAAATGTAAACACGCGGGATATTAAACTAGTTGAATGTAGAGCGTTCTATATATAATGATCGATGGGTACACAATGAAACGTATTACGGAACGCCATGAAGTCCTTTGTAGTTTTCAATGCAGTGTTTTGTTATGGATTGTATAAGTCAAAATGACGCGGTACTGTGGAAATATTCTTTGATCACGTTGTCCTTATTCAATATCGTGAAATCGGGGTATGACGTGAATTTATTAATTCTGCGTGATATATTGTCAAAGACAAGACATGTCAACAGGTGAAAGATCATTACCCGGACACTTTCAAAAGTTCATAAACATTATTTACATGGAATGAAACTATTCGTGTCCTGAAGTTTTTTTGTCATAAAATGAACGTTTTAAAATGATGTATTTAATACAATTGTATTGGTCCTGCAAAAAGATGTCGTCTTTGATAAATATCAACACTTGATCGTATTTAATTATATATTTCGCGTTACTATATATATACACATTTCGATGTCATTAATAAACTTTAAATATATGTCAAAAGCAGATAAATCCTATAATAAATGAAGAAAAAAGGTACCGTGTAAAATATTGAACTAATTCGTTGACATTTAAGAATGTGAATTAACAATTTGAACCGAGTTACCATCCCCAAATTGCGATTATTAAACTTCATGTACAATGTAAATTATAATGAATTAAAAGTTACTTCATAACTAGACATCACTCGTTTTAAAGTTCACTAAATAATTGTAGAAAGAAAAAATAAGATAAGATTATCTTCATTTAGTTAATAAACTAAATACAGTAATAAGTCTAATAAGTGATTGTTGAATGACTCACACGCCATTGTGTGTAAGCTCACTTGATAGAACGCAGTCATGTTTTATATAGAACCTATTGTAATTAAGTTCCAATATATCGACCCTGATACTGACGTTTTTAATCCGTGACGTGCAATATATTTAAACAAAAACAAGAACACCGGCCGGTACGAACGAAGACCCCACTGAGGGGTAAGATTTGTTGCACTGTGTTGAAATGGGGCGAAGGGCAAGAAGTCAATGTGCAATAAATTGTCATATTAAAATATGCTGATATTAAATAATGATGCCTTCAAAATAAAGACGTTACATAAAAACGACATCTTTCTTTTTAATTTTTCTGTAAATGGCTATTGACATTCAACAGTTCAACAGTTCAACAAAAAAACATGCACGTATTTTCTCACCGTCAAAGGATGTGTTACTCAAGACTACTATGTGTGTGAAATACCAGTTGTTTTGTTATTTTTGGTTTTAGATCTGAAATGAAACATACAATTTTATGGTCTGAAATACATGGAAGAGATTTTCCAGAGTTAACAAGAGTATGATTAGAGGTCAGGAAAAGGTCCAAGATTTTGTTTCCTCGTGTGTTTTCAGTCACCATTTGAGTAAGGTTAAACTCTGCAAGCAAGTCAATAAAGTCATCATAAAGTTTTACATTACTACCTCCAGGTTTTATTGCGGGTCTGTGTTCTGTATCCCAGGAGAACTTGGGGTAATTAAATCTCCAAGTATCCAAAAATTTCCTTTCAGGTTGGTGGTTAGCTTTAGGGATTCCCTAAATTCTTCTGAGCTTAGCAGATCAGCTTCTTTTGGTCGATAGTATGCTGCAATATATAAAGGTTTACAGGAGGTTAAATGCATTTTAATCCAGAGTATTTCACAGTTAGTTTTTAGTTGTTTCTGTTCAGTTGCCAAAATTGTGTCTTTCATCAAAAAATAAAGCCTCCTCCACCTTTGCTGCTTCGGTCTTCTATGAAGGGGTATTACCTACAGATTTTGGGAAAATTTCACAATCTTTATGATCTTCGGTCAACCAG
The DNA here is from genome assembly GCA_007657795.1 of Dreissena rostriformis. NCBI lineage: Eukaryota > Metazoa > Mollusca > Bivalvia > Myida > Dreissenidae > Dreissena > Dreissena rostriformis. The sequence continues at coordinate 24,410 of VMBQ01001659.1, read as the reverse complement.
GATTTCGTACCTACCACAATATCTGGTTTATAATTATCTAATGAGGCACATAATTCTGCTTTGTTTTATTTGCTATGGACTGAAAGTTTACACATATAACTTTAAATTTTGGGTACTGTTTAAAGGGTGTTTTCTGAGATCCAGGCTTGGTGGCCGTCTGCGTTTTAGTCCATCTGGTCTGTGTAACATCATTTAGTGGTTCGAAGCTGTTATGGGAAGAGAGGGACGACAACGAGTGCAATGAACCACTCGAGAAATTATGGCAATCACATATCGAACATACCCACGAAAAAGACACATCTAATGCTACTATGTCAGTGTATGTATTTGAATCAACATTCTGACAATTTATATGGAACCAGTGAGAACATGTGTCACACTCTATGGCTAAATCATTTTCAAAAACTTCGGTACCACATGAACCACATGGGCATTCGGGGCCGGGATTCATCTCTATGTCATTAGATAATGAGAGAAGCAAAATACATAAGTATATCAGTGATGAAGTACGAATACATTTCTGTGGAATTCGCCACTTGTTAAATTTTAGTAAACAACCATAAATATGAACATTTCTAGGCAGTATACTATTTGGACGAATAGTGGGCCTTGGCTGGTTGGGGAGGCTGCTGTTTGGAGTGAAAATAAACAAGTATAAGAACAGCAACGCTGTCAAATGAATCAAAATACCTGTATGCATAATTCAAAACAAGCCTGTAATGGCTACCAGCGGTCATGCACAAATGTGTTTACGGGTTTTGATTGTAGATTTTCTTACCTGTTTTTTGAATTCCGAGCATCCATGTTTCTAGTTTATGACAGAAAGGCAACGAAGAATGAACAGATAGACAGCATTTTGACAGAAAGGCGACTGATATTCTTCTACACCGTGTAATAGTCGATGGAGATTCTAATATTCGGTAATGTTTTACGAGTCCTAGACAACCAAGATGGCGGAAACATCTGCTGGTATAGAAAAGGTAAACAATGCACAAAACACTGACAAAATGGACCAACATCAAGTAAGACAGTTACAAATAAAACATGAGTTAATTGAATTAACACTGTAAAATACGAAAGTGATGTTTTCAGTGAATGAAAATCCACAGAAAGCAAACTAAAGGCATACAATATTGTCCTTCACTGACTCAATTAATTTTTTTGTGAGAATAATACTCAGGGTGTACAATTTACAAAACTACTAAACTCGTCATGTAGAACTAGTGATTGGATTAACAAAACAATTATTATATAATGCTTACGCAATCAGAATGTCATTATTGCATGTAGCTACATTAATTTTACACTGCTCAAATGAATGTTAAATAATCATTTTCTGTTAGTTTGGTGTCTAAAGTAATTATTGTTTTTCTAAGGTACATCAAACAGAATACATGAACGAGAAAGAATATAAAAAATAACAAATTTGCATTATCTGTGAGTGGGGATTAACCTATGAAATAAGGCATTTTTGATTTGCATTCAATATTTGTTTATTTACTTGTTGCATGTCGGTTTACATATCTTAATTTATTTGTTCTTTTTTTCAGTTTGAAACTACAGAACATGAAACACAGGGTAAGAATTAAAATGATTTTATGAAATTAAATAATGTGAACAGTATTTAATTTATCTGTCAGATATCTTATTTAATCTAGACATTAAGTTGAAAGCATTATATTACAATCATAATGATCCACCCAAAGCAACAAAAATATCTTGTGATATTTTATTTTAAGTTATTACTTGCCCACTTTAGATGTATCAAATGAAAACAAGACAACAGAGGCTGCAGATGAAACCGATCATGTTTCAACTACTGAAACAAGCCCAAAGGACACTGACCTTCAACTGGAAAATAAAGAAAACAACCCTGCAGACAATGATGCTAAGAAAAAAACAAAGCCAGTCCCTGCCCCTCTCAAACTGGTTCACAGCCATTACACAGCTCACTCCAAGTCAACCCTGCCGCATATTCTGACAGCATATGGCCTTGAAGACAAGGACCACCCTCAAAGAAAGGTTTGCATTGCTGGTTTTCAGCTTATTTTGTGGTGTATAATTGAGCTTCACGCTGTGGGATAATGGGCTTAAATGCATGTGCGAAAAGTATTGTCGCAGATTTGCCTGTGCGGACTGCAAGGATGACACTTTCCACTTTTATTGAATTTTTCGTATAAAAGAAGTCTTTTCTCAACAAAAATCCATTCCATACCTGTCAAGTCTCACCCTTTTGCCGCGAGTCTCTTGGTTTTTGGCATGCAATGATGGTCTCACGCTGACTTAGTAATTTCTCACGCATTTCTTCTTCAAAAAAAAAGAAAAAAGTAATGTTTGGATTTCATAAAATGTTGTATAATTACTACCGAGATGGGCGGGCTTTTAAAGTGGTTTCTCACCTAAATACCACATGTGCTGGAAACTGTTTAACCATGTTAATGTATCATTATCACAACGTCAGCGGTGTCTATGAAAACAAAAAAAAATCGGCTGCAAAATGTCAGCAAGTGGCTCACCGGCGAAGAAAAGAACTAAAAAATACTCAGGGGCTGCAATGACATGTTCTGTCTTTCTTCATTATATTTTTCACTGAAATATTTTTTTTTAATGGTAACTTTTTAAGCAAAAAAGGGGCTAATTTCAGAAAAAAAATAGTCCTAATTTTGCTCAGGAAATAACCCCAAAACGCACCACAGACGATCTAGGATCCAAATATTTTATGGGGGGGCATGCACCTGGACCCCCCTAGATCTGGTCTCACTCTCAGCCACTTTAGACCCTTGAAAGGTCTGCCATTCTAGGAGGACAGTGCCGTCCCTGATGAGCCTCCATAGGCTAATCTGGAACGACACTTTTTGCACATGAATAAAGCCCCATTTTCCCACAGCCAGACTCAATTATATGGTGTACGTAAGAAACCCCCTCCGGAAGAAACCCCCTTCCCTAAAAACGGCATAGCGGAAGAAACCCCCTTTCATAGTTTGCATACGCGGTAGAAACCCCCTCGCTAGTTTTGCATATGGGGAATAAACCTCCTTCCATAGCGGAACAAAACCCCTACCATAATGAAATCATGTGTATGCAAAATGTGAAAGGGGGTTTCTTCCGCTTTGCCGTTTTTAGGGATAATGTCTGTTTAAATGCAATTGAAAACGTCAAAGATCAATTAAATAAGTAATCCAGACGATTTAGTAACATGCAAACGCACGGTAATTGTTAACAGAAATTCACTTTCATTTTCAGAAAGTCACCGGGAAGCACGTTTTTTGCATTATCGCAAGTTTGTTTTTTTAAAAGACGAATGCTTCGGTTATTGTAGGAAAATATGTACGAAATATCTTCGTCACTATCGGCTCTGGGCGCTAATTTGTCTTTGCTGCATTTCAATGTATAAATTTTCTTGCCTATTTTGTGTTATTGTAACATATTTTTATCAATATAGTACAATTTAACACATATAAAATGATATTGAGCATTGTAACAAGCACACAACACGTCAGGGGATTGACGCATGTTCGGAGGCAATATTTCATCAAATCTATAAATAGTCAATTATGCACAAAAAAAATGATACAAGAGAAAAATGACAAGGTTTGTGTTAAAGAAATTATTGAGAGCATTTATCGTAAATATTTACCAGAAAGTGCTTTAAAAATGTTATAAACTGGATTATCGGATAATGAATATAAGCTTGAAAAGTAGCAAGTTGCAGTAATAGAGTCGGGTTGAAACGGATGTTTTGGGGAATAGTTCGAGTCGGGATTTTACTATCTCTGAGGGAAAGACTTAACACTTAGGAAGGGGGTTTATTTCGCCTGTCTGAAAACTCGAAGGGGGTTTGTTCCGCTATGGAAGGGGGTTTCTTCCGTGTATGCAAAATGTGAAAGAGGGTTTCTTCCGCTATGCCGTTTTTAGGGAAGGGGGTTTCTTCCGAAGGGGGTTTATTCCGGTAATCCAATTATATGCATACTGCTGGTTATTGGGTAAATGTTGACCTTCTTCTAAATGTGGTGTTCTCTATGTATAAGTGGTTTTACATTAATTTTCATCAAACAAACCATTTCAATTTAGTGGAAAATAAATATAATAATAATGATGTAGCAACATTATTTTACTACAGTAATGTTACCAGAAAGTCTTTGAACAATCATGACTTTTACTATCAATAAAAGCTTGACAAGATTGATCTGGCACTCGAGAACTCTATTTGCATAAAGTTTATGAATGCAATTGTTTCCTATGTTTGCATTCGGCTTCGGCTTTGTTTGTGCACCTTTTGCATGAGTTTAATGAGAGAATAACGGTATACTTATTAACTTACTTATTGAGCTTGGCTTCAATCGATTTAAAGTGCATCTAGTATGGAAACTAATTTATTCATCTTAACAGGACTGTTATATATACATGCATTAAAGTCAGTGTTATGTTAATATTTGTGAGCTATACATTTTAGCCTGACACACATTTCAAATTGTTTGTCTTCTTTTTTCTTTTAATCACTCTGGTTTTTATGCCCCCGAAGGTGGGCATATAGTGATCGCACTGTCCATCTGTCTGTCTGTCCTTCTGAAATTCCGTCACACTTTGCGTTTAGGTTTCGAAAAATGGTCATTAATTCTGCAATATTTATCATAGCAGCTCTATATTTGGCATGCATGTGTATCTCATGTCAAAGGTAAAAAAAAAATCAAAGCGGCAAACACATCTCTTGTTCCCTTTATTTGGTGATAAAAAAGATAAAACTTTGAGAAGAAATATACAACAAAATGTTAATACCTGTGTATTTATGTACACTCAGGTCAAAATTTTCTATATGCATCTTTGAAATCTTTGGGCATAATTAATAGGTCAACAAACATAGTTAAGGTCCACAGCTACATAAGGCAGCAACAAGATAAAGCATAATTTTATTGCATCCTACGTGTCATTTTGCCAAAATCTGTTTTGTTTTTCAAAACATAGTTTTTCTATTAATATTAGTTATGCCTACATATTTTCAACACATACTGTTAATTTTTTGTAAACAGTTAATAGAAAAAATATCAGCATTTTCCTATATATCCTGTATACATTTGGCAGAAATGTTCAACAAATATGCATTCAATATTTCTTTTTATTCTCAACTTTGCGCCCACCTGATAAAAATATAGAAAATGAAATTGCAATATTTTGATTGCGCTCACTTGCTCCAATGTTTTGGGACAAGATTCTGTTGAACTAGCAATTGTTTGTGGCCTAACTTGTCCAGTTAAATGGTTTAATTCTCAATAAGAGCCCTTAAAAATATAATGATAACGATTTTCAAAGTGTTTTTTTTTTCATGCATTTGAAGTTAATAATTTCACTTATGGTAGCGTGAAGAGGTTGTGATTTTTACAATTACATCTCTATATGTTAGCACTATTATTTTTTTGTAAAAGTCACTCATATTATCTTTGATGTTATCTTTGTAGAAAAAGGAGAAATCTGCAAAGAAGAAAAAAAGGATCAGGAAAACAGAGAGTGGTGGTGAGACAGATGATGAAGACAGGCCAAGAAAGGGTGCAAGTGAGAAGGTAAATAACATGAATGAAGTTTGTTTTGTATGTGAAGATTAAAGCTACAATCAATAGAAATACACCGTCATAATCTTTATAGACAAGGACTTAAGTCAACACATGCAAGTCAGATTATAAAAAAAAAACAGAAGTAAATGCAATCGATGTAAAATGAGAATTACAACATATAGCCCTTCTTGATCAACAACTTAAAATTAAAACCTTCTTCAGTTAATTTCGACATGTTTTGTAAATTTTCTTTCTTTTAAATTTCTTATTTAAATACATTACATCCATACTCCAGGCATTTATTGTATTTTGTCATAGAATAGATAGTTGAATTTCAACCTGTCAGTTTATGAACATCATGTCCCCAGAAGTGAACTGTAAATCAATATGTAAATGTTCAATGTAAGTACTTAATGCTTTGTCTGTAGTTATAATTATCTTAAATGTAATTTTCAAGCGGATAAAAAGAGCAATTTTCACAGTTCTAACATTTAAACATATCTTCACGGCTTTCAATTATCCTTGATGTTTTTCAGTTATTAAGTACAATCATAGAATAGATTTGCACACAAAATTCTGTCAGGAGATGTTTGAGTTTCATCCCATTTATTTTTTATTTAATGAATCGCACTGGACAAATGATGACTAGAAGATTCCCTGAAAAAGAACCAACCTTCAGATTGCATCAATATCTTTTCATTTAAGATTATGACTGTTACAATTTAAGTGTAGCGAAAATGTGCATGAGAATTGTTAACCCTTTCCCGCTCTGAAAAAAGTGAAAATTGCATTTGCAAACAGTATAAAACAGAACAGCCTTTGATTAATTCACAGACTGTTCAGGTATAATTTTGTTTTCTGCTCTTTAAAATCTTAGGGTTGGAAATGAAGTCTTTAAAACTGCAATATTGTATGAAAGATCTTCAATTTAATTTGATTTTATAAGGGACTACAATTAATGTATCAAAATGCGTATCTAAGAGGTAAACGGTAAATCAAATTGTTCCATTCTTATTCTTCAGAGAATAGTAGCAAACCTTGGTGGAACCCAACTTGATAACAACTACTATGCCCAGTACATCGACTTTCTCGAGCAGAAAGTACAACAGCAGAGGCAGAAACAGAAGGAACGGGATGAGGAGGCAAAATTGGCAGCATTAAGAGCGCAAGAAGAGGTATGTGTGGTCATAGGGACAGGAATGATTGGGCAATTAAAAACATTTTAAAAATGTTTGTTTTGTTGAGTTTTAGTTAACAGATGTGAAATGATATTAATTTGTTTTTGTTTTCAGTAATATTTAACTTATAATTATTAACTTGAATTCATATTGTATTTGATGAGTTGAAGATTTTTGTAAATATTACAAATGTGTACAGTTATTAAACTGAACCTTTATAATATTCCATGGATGTCTTTTTTAAATGTGTAGCCATATATATTTATCATGTTTTACATTATTTATAAACCTTAATATGGTGTGATAAAGAAATCCCATGTTAGTTTTGTTGAGCATGAACACGTAGAATAGAGAATCTTATATATAATGTTAAACAAAGCCAAGTCACTAGAAGTTAGTTACATCTCCAGCACATCTCTGTGTACAGGTAGATACATCAGTTAGAACCTATTTCAATGCTTATCATGTAGAGCTATATTTTGCAAAATAAAATTACATAAATACTTATTGGTCTCAATGAAAAAAAGATATAATATGTTTTGTAAATAAATTTAATGTAACATATTAATATATGCCAGGATGTAAATGAACATTATGTAATAATGTATGCTGGAAAATATGCATGAATACAAAAACATTTACTCCAAGCCATAAAATTCTACTCTTAGGTGACAATTATTGTTACTATGTTCCTTTTATACAACATTTTATTAAATAAATGTAAGTAAAGCCCTAAGTTCAACAAGATTTTAGTGTCTGCGAAAGTCAAAAACCCATAACTCAACACAGTCAAATTTAAATATTACTGTCAGGTAGCAAAATTGAATAAAAAAACATTAAGCTTACAAGAAGTCAATTAACCACAGTTTGCAACAGAGGGCCTTTATTATGATCATTTTTACTGGACCTCACTCATACTGTTTTAAATGTTTTTATGCCCTTGGTAGGGTGGCATATAGTGATCACACTGTCCGTTTGTCCGTCCGTCTGTCCGTCTGAAATTCCGTCACACTTTGCGTTTAGGTTTTGCGTTGAGGTTTCGAAAAATGTGGAAAAAGGGACATATGTCATCCTACGGTGACAAGCCTTGTTTTTTTAAAAGTTTTTTAGTTTTGCAGAGACTGGTCATTTGTAGGACAGCATGTTGTAATATAGAATCAATGAAAACCAATGTTGCTCCACAAAAATGCATGTATTGCATTATATTTAGAATATCATTTAGCAAATAGTGTTTTGTCAATGTGACTTTGTTTAGAGCGATAGTGAGCCGGAACCACCGGTACCGGTAGCGAAAAAGGAGGTAAATCTGTCTGCACCCATACACAGGCAGATGGTTGGGTTTGCCAGACACAAACAACTTTAAGACCCTGAGTTCATAATGTTCTTTTGACCCNAAACTGTTTGCAAAGGCCTTCAAAATCCGGTTCCAGCGCTCAAAGGGTTAAGATACTGATGAGCAGCAAACAGCATAAAACCTGAACAGACTGCCAGTTACTTGCAGGCTGTTCTGGTTTTATGCTCATGGTTGCACATAGCCATTTTCACTTTGCTTCTGAGCGGGAAAGGGTTATAAATTTTTTTTAAGTTTATTTTTCTTCATTGTTTTGGGGAGTTTAATGTTAACACTAAACCAAGAGATTGAACTATGAACTCAGGATTTTTTAAGCATCACTTTGTCATTAACATTTGTAGACCTCTCCTTCACTGTGACTGTATTTTGTTCTTGTCTATATATATCATTGAGTTTGCATATGAAATGCTTTTCAATGGGCGGTTGGCTGCCTTGCATTAATATTCTGTAGAATCTGTGCTGTATATGAGTAATATCGCACAACTTGGTTGCAACTACCATATATTCGCAAATAAAGTATCCATCACAATAATATCCAGCTTTTAAATAAAAATCCTTCTAAATACAACCAGGAGTTAATAGACAAAATCTTGTGCTTATATGAATACATGCCAAGATCCACTCATTTTAAATTCTCCAAGTAGAAAATCTAAGGCATCCATGTGTAAAGATTAGGGTATATATGTATATAGATGCTGAATTTATAAACAGTCATAATTTGTTTAACACAATAATTATAATTTCAATATTTTAAGCAGTCATAATTTACACATTTATATAATAATTATGACAATTTCATCATGGTTACTAAGCTTTATCAAGTATTAAATCACTGCTAGTATTTTATTTCTTCTAAGCTTGTTTGAGATTGGTACATGTAGATACATATTTTGGCAGCTTATTATACAGATACAAATGTATGCTTATTTATAAGTGTGCTTCTTATAATGATAATAAATGGGGTTATTTACTTCATTTGCAAGAATATTACACAATCTTGAAAACAAAGAAACAAGGTTTCCTAAAAAAAATCTATCAGCTATAATTGTACTAACAACTTAATGAAAATACTTAAAATTCCATTGTCTAAAGCTATTATGAGACTACAACATAGAAAATGAATGTTTTCACCACTAGGTTGGCACCCTCACATTTTGTCCTTGTGTGTTCACAAACTACTGAAAAATTGTCACATTATTTTTTTATTTTGCATCAGAAGAGTGTCCTACCAGAAAAAAAGTTATGAGATGATTAGATAGAAATACATAATTATATGGAATATTTGCAGAACAAAAACAACCTTGATCATATTGAATAGTTTATTTGCAAAATCACTTATACATTTACTGAAAGTCCGTTTTTCCAGGTTTATTTTAGGTACACGATAATGGATTTATTTGGAAACATGTACGGTAATAAAATGGCTTATGAAAATTTTTGGCGAGACAATTATTGTGATTGGTTGTATATTGGTGTTTCTTGAGTGGCCCAAAAGTGTGATATTTAAGTGCATTATATCAGGTTTTATTGGGAAAGTGTCTGACCTGTCACTGAAAGTCATTTTCTCATTTCTTTAACAGATTTAAACAATTTTGTTCTTCACAAATATGTTTGTGATAAACGGACATATAACATTTCACTACTTACAGATATTTTATTCTTGATTTTATTCAAATGTAGACTCTCTTTCTTATAATTTGCTTTTTCATATTTTGTTATAGGCGTTTTTCTATAATTCTCTACTAAAATGGAAAAATGAATGAAATCATAAGTGTTTATCTTTAATAATATGGTATACATTTATAAGGAGCTACTAGTATATATGGTATGGGATAAGGGAATTATTCTCTCTGAAAAAATCACTATTTAGTACTTTATTCTAATCAACACTTAAGTCATGCTATTTATGTTTAAAAACAAAAAAAAATACAAAATGAAATTATTTTTCATATAAATGATGACACAGTTAGTAGCTTTTTCAATTTATAATATAAATTCATAATTATATATTTTACTAAAATAGGTTTATTGGAGCGATGCTGTTTTCTACAAAATTTGAGGATTAAAATCATTGTAGAATTTTGTATCACATACTTTGAGATTGTGTTATTCTATTTAAATAATTATGTATTTATGAGTAACGTGAAAAATGACTGTTGCACAGTTTTTTGTGTATTCCTGTGAAGGGAGTTCAGAGGCATATAGTGATTGCTGTAATTGTCTGTATGTCCTGTTTTTTATTTGAGTAAACCAAAAGATTACTTGAAAAGTGCCAGAAACAAATATTTGCCAGCCCTTGTCACTGACTTTGAGTTTGTTTTATATTTTCTATTGTTCAATTTCTTTGCAGGAGGCCAGACACAGACTGGTGCGTCGTTTGGAGCGTGTGGAGCTGCATCACGACGATTCTTTCATGAAAGACCTCCCAAGGACTGACACAGCTAGGGTAAGCTGCCGTGTTGTTTGTTATCCCTTTGCATGCTGGGAAATTTGTCGTCTGCTAAAATGTTGTCTGCTAAATTTCTAAAATTAGCATTTTCTTAGATTTTTTTTTAAAGAATACTATTAGAATAGCAAACAGATTGGATCCTGATGAGACGCCACGTTCTGTGGCGTCTCATCTGGATCCAAACTGTTTGCAAAGGCCTTCAAAATCCGGTTCCAGCGCTTAAAGGGTTAAGCTGCCGTGTTGTTTGTAATACAAGGATATTGTGGGTCATTTTATAACATTTACAAAGTTCAATCATTAATACATGATTGATTTGTTCTTAAAGCATTGTAGTATGATTGAACTCCCACAAGGATAATATTGAAATCACTCTTGGTCGATTCAAATAAGATTGTGGAGCAAACTGCTACCGCCTTTCTCAATTGATAAAATTGAAACTTGAATTATGTCATCACCATGAAATGTCCATGTGCAAGATCCTTTTTTCATAACCAGTGATCCACGCATTACTGTGTTTTAGCCCTTAAACATACCTGACAAAGCGGTGCAGGGGTAATAGGAGTTTGTCATAGTGATACATACACATTTTCTCACCCTATGAGTTTTGCTTTTCTTAGATGTTGTTGACTCCGACCTTTCGATCGTGGGTAAGAAAAGTGCACACTTTTTTCTTTTATACCTTAGGATAAAATATGACATTTCTGCAGTTAAATAACAGCAGTGAAAAGAACAAAATTGTTCTTTTCACCGGTGAAAAGAACACATTTTTAGAACTTTTTTTTCAATTTTTAGATTATCATATCAAGATGTACTTCCCTTTTTTATATCCTTGTTTATATTTTTCTATGATCACGACGAGGGAAAAAAATCGATATTCCACCGAATCCAACACATTTTCTTCTAATGTTATGCTTTTTTTTACCGTTTATTTACATTGTAAAAGAGTTTAACTGAATTTCCCTGGAATAATGACGTCATTTCGTCAACAAAATGACGTCATTTCAATTTATTGAGGCACGCCACGGGAGAGAGGGTCCCTTATAAGCGTAAGGGAAATTATTATTAATTATTTTCTTGAAAAAGGGGCATAAAAGAAACAGAAAATTTGTTCATGTCAGTGTAAGATCGTTTGTTATTTCACTCGTTATTTTTTTATGGATTAATGGTAAAAACTATTTTTTAATGTTCTACACGCACTTTGAATTATCAGGAAATAGATTTTTCTTACCTTTTCACTCTGTGGAAAATATGAAATCTCTTTTTTTTTTAAATGAAATAGAATTTTCCGTCACCATGAAATTCTATATTCTGCTGAAAAGCATATTATAAATCTGTAATCTATAACAGTGTTGCAATGAACGTTGAAACATGATGGCCAGTTGAAGATTTAACATATGATTCTTTGGGTTCAATAGATTGTAGTGTTACAAGACAAGATGAAGCGAGAGGGCAAATTGAAGACCCAGGCAGATGTTGACAGATTCTGGAGGGATATCAGACAGCCTGATGTGTTTTACCAGTATTTCAAAGTACAAAAATCTGGTATGGTGTGATTTTTATTTGTCCACTTAAATTAAACCTATTTATTTTATCTCTATTGCGTTTGCACGCGCTTGAGTCCATTTCCTAGGTAGAACCAGTACTTGGTGTCTTTTCGGGTTGATTTAAAGAACTCTCCCACAGTGGGGATCGAACCCGTGACCTTCTGGTCGCCAGACAGACACCATATCCACTACACCACGGCGACCTCAAATTTGTTTGATGTAAGTTGTTGATGTAAGTAATTAAGAATTAAGATGCTTGTAGCATGTGCTTGATTTGCTGATGGTATTATTGCAATACAAGTTTTAAGGTGTTTTTGTTATTTATATCCCCCGCCAAAGGCAGAGGGATATTGTTTTGGCGTTGTCTGTCCTTCCATCCGTCCGTCCTTCCGTCTGTCCGGCACTTTTGTGTCCGGAGCAATATCTTGGAGGTGCTTTGGAGGATTTCATTGAAACTTGGTATGAGTATATATATGGATAAGAGGATGATGCACGCCAAATGGCATTGTACACCATCTGTTCATAACAGAGTTATGGCCCTTTGTATCTTGAAAAAATGCTTACATCTGTGACAAAGCTCTAGTTTGGCGGGGGATATCAATTCAACGAATTTGCTTGTAAGTAATTAAATCTACTTCAATATTTCTGTCATGAATTTGTATAAACCCTTAAATAACCAACAAAACAGCGAGTTATACCATTGACAGATTTGCATAATAAATTAATCATTTTATACAACAAAATGTTTTAAAAAGACGTTTTATGCTAGAGTACTGTTTCACCAGATTTTACACAAAGTTAAATTGAAAGCGTGTGAAAAGAGTTGTAAGATATATAGTGTCATCAGTGATAGTCCACCATAGGTCAAACCCTTACCAAAAAATCAATAAATACGAAATTTTAATTTTCTAGATGCTGGCCCCAATGTCAATATGGACTCTAGCAACTACAACAGCAGTGCCAACGAGGGGTCGGATGACAACGACGTGTTTACCAGGTCTCCCATGGGCACCCTGCCTGACATGCCCCCGCGCTCCCTCAGTCACATCTCGGAGGCCTCTAATAGGGACACCTGGGCCATCACACAGAAATACTCTAGCAACCACGGACCGAAATCACCAAAATCTCCAAAGGTACTGTTTATTTGTTTGTTTGGATTTTTTTGCCTCTTTCAACAGTGTTTCAGTTAAATCACGGTGGTCAATGAACTTACTCTTACTTTTTCTTTGTATTTATACACCAATTTTCTTCTCAAAGTATATATAACCTATTGATTGGATACCTTATAATATAACCATGTGCTATATCGCTAAACATGTAAACGATTTTTATTTCACCATAGCAATACACATATTTCGAACCATGTTACTGCATATCTAACTTTCTCCATCCCATGTTCAGGAGAAGAAAAGAAAGGGCTCCACTCAAATGGCCAAGGAGGCTGCCATGGACCTGGAGATCAGATGTCCCAAGGTATTCACATAAACGAACTCTAATACGGTATTTGTTTTAAGTGTTGCATGAAAGACAACATATTGATGTTTAATCTTGCTGTCATAAAATCATTGTGAAACTTAGAGGTGTAAGTAGTAATAAAAAATTCAAAGTTTGGTTATCTGTATACATGTACATTGTTATGTCATACTTAATTGGTGCCATGTTAGGCAAACCATTTGAGGAGTTTCGATGGTTTTAGTTTCATCTGATCAATATTGGTCTTCATTGCTTGCAGTATTACAGAATAAATAAAGTGTTTGACAAATTAACTTTTTTTGAGTACTCTCTTTATTACTGTCATTTTGCTGTGGACTTTGCTCAATATGAAATGCAAACATGGGACCAATTGTATTCTCGGTTTTGGTGATCATCGTTGTTGTATATGTTTGCAATTGTTCACACTTTAAACATCTAGCTGATAAATTATGAACAATTGTATGCAATTGACACTATAAATTATTATTAAACATTTGTTTTCCAGCTTGAGATGCCCCCATTGGCCTGTTTCTCTCTGAACCTATCAGAGAAACCACCAGATCCAGATGAGGTCTCTACCTTTTGAAACTTTGCTTTAATAACTTATTATTAATTTTTATTATGGGTCGGATATACCCAAAGTAAAATTTTTATTAAGGGTCAGATATACCCAAAGTGAAACTTGAAGTATAAAACTTGTTAAAAGCCCTGTCAACTGAAAATAATTAAATGAATTTCAATAGTGCATCGCTTCAAATGAGGTAAAAGTTCACTTAAAGAAAAAATAATGTTTATAGCAAAAGTGCTTGGCGCAAATGATGGCACAAAGGCAGTATACTTATCTGTTGTCAATCTACTCAAGAGGATTTATCAGCATGTACTGGCACTGCATTATTAATAATTACCAAATCTTTTTGATTTGCAGTTTTTTTCCCCAATTTTAAGGCTCATTTTTTTGGTGATTTCTGTGGATAGAGGTGGACAAGAAACTGTTTTGTCAAAGCATATTTTTTTGTAAGAATTGTGCAGTTGGGCTTTAATATTTCATTGCATGCATGATCAATCCTCCAAGAGGAAGTTATACCATTGACAGATTTTCAGAATAAATTAATCATTTTCTACAACAAAATGTTTAAAAATGACATTATAATTATGCTAGATTATTGTTTCATCAGATTTTACGCAAGGTGGAACTGAAAGCCCGCGTGAAGAGTCGCAAGAAGCATGAACGTAAACTCAACAAGATGTACCAGATGGCAATGACCAATACTGCGGCATCCAACAGGTTTGAGTCTGCAAATTAACAAACATGATATTAACCCTTTCCAGCTCAGAAGCAAAGTGTAAATGGCTATATGCAACCAGCATAAAACCAGAACAGCCTGCGAGTAACTCGCAGTCTGTTCAGGTTGTATGCTGTTTGCTGCTCATCAGTATCTTAGGGTTGAAAATGAAGCCTTTTAAACTTGAATTTTGTAAGAAAGGTCTAGAATTTAATTTGATTTTCTAAGGACCTTCAAACATGTCTAAGTGCATTTCTGAGTGGTAAAGTATTAATAAACAGAATATTAATTACTGGTTCTTTCCAAGATTTGACTCGCTCGAGTGTCTGTATAAGCCCGTGGCTTTTGATGCATTGAACTGAAATAAAAAGAATTTAAACAAATGCAAATTTCACAACCATTTAGTTAATTGTTAACCTTGTGATGTCAAAGAATGTGATGTTCATGACAATGTCTTTCCCACCCAAACAATTCAGAATAATTGTCCAAAAATAATATTGCTTTGCCAGAACCACCTAACATACCATAATTGAAATGTTCCATGTTTGAGTTTCTAAAAAAATTATTGGATTCATTAGATAAGAACTATCAATTTTATGAATTTCTAATTTGTTTTCATATTATATCAGAATTCTAGATCAACACAAAGACCTCATGAATATCCTGGAGGGAGCAACATTGCGAGATGTGGTAAGATTAATATCAGCCATTTCTTCACTTAACAAGGGCAACAACTCATATTTAACAATTTAAAAATGAATTACTTTAGGCACATCTTTTGCATAATTTTATTCCAATATTGTGAATCTGACAAATAAGCAATTTCAACAGAAACAAATAATAGTCGTGCAATATAATTAATAAAAAAATTCCTACGCATGAAATTGTGTGCTGAGAGTTGTTTCCCTTCATCGTATATAATCAGCACAATCTATATATACATGTACTCAGTTGTAGTTATTTCACGTTGAGTAAATATTATGTAATCAGTGGAAATAACAATATGTAATCTAGAGAATAACAGTCAATAGTTTTTGTGTGCATGTATATTTATTTAAATCAGAATGTAACATAGAATAACATTTGCATGTGTATGCCCATGTATTTTGTTTGAAGGAAAATAACAAAACTACTATTTTGTGGATGTTCACAGATTAACTTTATTTGAAGAACAAAAGTGTTCATAAATTACAAATTTATAGATATTTAATCAAATCTTAAGTATACAATAAATGAGAAAAAAAATACATAATTATAGCGTTGTTTGACTTACAAATACATCAATCCATCACATGAAGTGGTTCACTTTGTCTGTCTAAGCCGTAGTTAATGATATAATCTGTGAATGTCCAGTTTTACAATGATATTAATTTCCATCACATGTAAAGGGCCTAATGTTTGCTGCTGGCATATGTTGATTATGGCAACAGATTCCAAATCAGTAAGGTGGGAGTCGATATGGTGTTTGCCTAAAAATTGTGAGGTCCTGGGGTAGATCCATATGATACTCAAGATCTTTTTTTTAAACATGAGCATGTGCATAGTGTTACATTGTTAGCATTTAATCCAGAAGTATTTTACTTAAACTATTTTTCAACATTCCTGGCAATCCTGCAATGTGCCACAGAACCACTTTTTGAAACAAGACAATATGTGCTAATTTTCTTAGGGAAAACAAGACCTGTGTTTAAGAAAACTTTAAAAAAGACTAATCATTTAAGTTTTGAAAATATTAACATGTACAAGCTGTCTGCCAACAAAACCACCATCTGCCAGCAAAAATCTAAGTTTATTGTATTTGTTAAAATTTCTGAAACACTTAAATCAATTGTATAAGTTTCTAAATTTCAAAGAGAATGTATTACCAATGTTGATGCTTTTGTTTCAGCGCGATTTTTGTTGTGAGCCCAAGGAAGTAGGTTTATTTTGCACACTGTGCACAGTCCTACTAGCGTATCTGTGTGTGGCTCCCATGATTGCTTGATGAAAAAGGACTGACCATGAAACTGTTGTATCTTATATAGAAATGAGGCTTGCTGTGAGAAAACGGGGTTAAAATCATGTGCGTAGTGTCATCCCAGATTAGCCTGTGCATTTTGCACAGGCTCATCAGGGACAATACTTTCTGCTTAACTGTTTTTTGCTAAGAAGGGACTTTTTTTAAGTGGAAAGTGTTGTAATTCATTTGCCTGTGCGGACTTCACAGGCTCATCTGGGACGACACTTTCCGCTTAACTGGTTTTTTGCTTAGAAGGGACTTTTTAAAAGCGGAAAGTGTTGTCCCTAATTTGCCTGTGCGGACTGCACTGGCTAATCCGGGAGGACACTTTATGCACATGTATTAAGCCCCATTTTTCTAGAGCGAGGCTCGAATGATGAACAGATACAACAGATTTACAATCTGCCCTTGATGTATGCTTATTCTGAACAGTGGTGTCTGTGTATTGCCAAGTCAAGAATGCTTTGTTGAAACTACCCGAGTTGAGTTCCGAATGGAAACTGTTTTTAGTCCCATACCAGTTAGCAGTAATCTTTACTGCGTGTACTTTTATTATTTATTATTTTAATATACCCAATAAATAATTCAGTATCTGTATCAAAACTTGTGTTAAATATCGATACAATGTCCTTTGACACTTGCATGTTTTCAGGACATTTACATCTTTCCTTTTTGACATGTTCTCAAACACATATTGAACATATTGAACTATTATTAATTAACAAAGATTTTAATGATGTTTGTAAAGATAATCCTTGAAGCAAATTTATCTCTTCAGTGTAAAGCTATATTCTTAACCCTTTGCATGCTGGGAAATTTGTCGTCTGCTAAAATGTTGTCTGCTAAATTTCTAAAATTAGCATTTTCTTTAAAAAAAATTCAATGAATACTATCAGAATAGCAAACAGTTTGGATCCTGATGAGACGCCACGTTCTGTGGCGTCTCATCTGGATCCAAACTGTTTGCAAAGGCCTTCAAAATCCGGTTCCAGCAGCGCTCAAAGGGTTAATATTATACAATTAATATAATAAGCATGCCAGTACACATGTCGTCTACCATACTACACTATATGTATATAACTAGCTTACATACCAATGAAAATACATTCATTTAATCTTAAGCACTGATAGCAATTAAACTTTACATACAAGAAATTATTTTTTTGTTTACATATTGAAGTGTGTGCGTGTTGTTATGCTTCTTGAAACCACCTAAATTTCCCACACTTTCAGATATTTGTTTGCAGATAAGCTCCTTTGCCACATTTTCCCTGGAGCACTGGCTTGACAAATCGTTTTTTCAGCTGCTTGTTTGTAATTTTGTTTCACATACACTTTATATTTAACAAAAATTATTGTCAGAAAAAAAAAACTATGAATACATTGTATGCACATAAGTGAACTATTTGTTAAAGTCATTTGTGCACAAATTTTATTTTTTATTTTAACGTTTTGCTATAATATTATTGAAACAATTATGTTATGATGCTTAATAAGGAAAAAAAACACTAAAAAACATTAATTTTAATTTTATAAACACATAATTTGCAAACATATTCCTTAGTTTAACATTATGTGTGTACAATTTCAGCTGTCTGTATTTGACGTACCAGGAATGGATCTACAGGCTTACTACAGGCAAACACTTGAAGCCCAACACCCTGGGGCTCAATTCCAAGAGGGCCCTGGTGCCATCCAGCCACGGTCACTTCCGTCTAGTGCGGGAAGCAGGAAACTCACCCCTATTGAAAGAACCAGCAGCAGAAAAAGCTCTAAGACTAAGTATGGCCTAGTGATTGTGACAGAATTCTAAAGTATATTGAGTTGTCTTATCTGGACATTTTGATGTTTTATTTTTTTTTATTTTTATGCCCCCTTTAAAAAAAGGGGGGTATATTGTTTTTAACCTGTCTGTCTGTCATTCTGTCCCAAAACTTTAAACTTGCTCATAAAATGAAAACTATTGGGTCTATGTTCTTTTAACTTCTCATGTGCATGCATCTCATTGACATCTACAATAAAACATGGTTTGAGGTAACTAGGTCAAAGGTCAAGGTCACTGTGACCTTTACATTCAAAATATAACCTTGTTTCTAAAATAGCTGCCATGGGGCTTCAAAGCGCAGTAGAGGGCATTGTGTTTCACAAACACAGCTCTTGTTAATCTTTATTTTTAATCTTAAAATCAGAAAACTTATGGAAGGGTGTACTTAAATTTAAGTTTAACTTAAAAGTTGACCTTTTGTAAATTTCAAAACATGACCAAAAATAGATAAAAAAAAATATAATAAATTTTACGTAAGCCATTATTTTACATTGCTCCTATGCATGCTGATGCATTTTGTCATTCATATGACTAAAACATCATACTATTCCTTCCTGGTGATAATATCATTTTTGCACAAATAGCTGAATATAATTTTTATTATCCCCCGCCAAAGGCGGAGGGATATTGTTTTGGCGTTGTCCGTCCATCTGGCCATTTTGTGTCCGGAGCCATATCTTGGAAGTGCTTTGGCGGATTTTGTTTGAAACTTGGTATGAGTATATATATGGATAAGTCGATGATGCATTCCAAATGGCATTGTACACCATCTGTTTATAACGGAGTTATGGCCCTTTGTATCTGTGACAAAGCTCTAGTTTGTCGGGGGGATATCAATTCAACGAATTTGCTTGTTGGAATCCGTTTAACAGGTCAACAGTGCAGTATTAAGATGAAAGTCTGTTTTTACAGGAAAAAGAAGACCCCCGAGGCATTGGAATACCAACAGCCTATGCCATTATCCTTTGATGAAATCTTTACCCGGGAGAAAACATTGGTAAGTTGCTAGGGAATGGCACACCTTTGATAGTTGTGCAAGTTACTTTGATACACATACTAAATATGTATTTTTGTTTAATGCAGTATGTTCAATGCACACGTATTTACTGACATAATTCTCTTTGAAAATTTCATAGCTTGCTGTAACTTTACAAATATGAAAGAGGTGACAAGTAATTTAAATCAAGTTCAGCTACACAGCTAATGAATGTCATGGTTTCTAAGAAATGCTGCAGTATTTGGGAAAATGAGCTTCAGGAGTGCAGGCCCAAAACTAAATTTTGATTAAGATTTCTTTGAAAATGAAGTTTCATTGAATGAATGTGTATTTGATAGTTAAAGCCTCAATACCGCTAAAAATCAACGAAAATTTCGTAATATATTTCGTTAAATAAAGTTAACATATAAATAATCAGTGTTCCTTATAGCAACAGCCAAAATTTCAACGCTTGATGTGGTCTCGTAACATAGATTTAACAAGATATAAAATGCTCTTTTTCATTTTTGTGTGGCACAATAAATTCCATTTTAATTTCCTGCAACGATATCTATTCATACGACACACAAACACTAAATTGGAACATGAACATGTTTTGAATATATTTTACCACACAAAATAAAAAAGAGCATTTTGTATCATGTTAAATCTATGTTACCCGCGCACATCTAGCGTTAAAATTTGGTCTTTTGCTATAAGGAACACTGATTGTTTATGTGTTAACTTTATTTTACAAATATTTTACGAAATATTCGTTGATTTTGAGCGTTATAGGGGCTTTAAGTTTATATTGTTTTCTTACCTATAACAGAAAAAAGTGTGCACTATAATATAAAAAGTATTTCATTATTTGTTTCAGGAGCCCAAGGTTGTCAGTACTTTGTGGACCAACTACATGCATGCAGGGAAAAGTGCATTTGCAGCACATTCATAATTTATTCCTATACACTCTTGTCATATTGTATATTATCATAAGCCTTTCACCATTTGTTTTGTTTTTCAAAATTCCCATCACTTTTCAAACATTCAATATTATCTGTGGACTTATATTTTGTTTAAACAATTCTTTTTATACTAAGGTGGTATTTTAAAATGTATTGGATACCAAATCATATTGATTTTGGAACTATTACTTGTAATCACGATGTTAGTGATGTATTTAAAGTTTTTTAAACACCTGTCTTTTATCGCCATCGACAAATGTGTGCATTTCATTCCACATTTAATACTTGTTTTGTTGTGCTAGTATAGTCTTGTGTTGTGTTGCATGCCACTTTAATTTGTTTTCGTATCTGTGATACTAATTGTAGTTTTTTTGACAGTAAATAAACATGAAAAATCCCAATACATGTCCTTGATACTTTTATTTTATTTCTTCTAGCTTGTATTGAAAAACTGGGTATTTTTATGAATTTCTTATATACATTTTACAAACAAAAATGTTCAAGATGTAATAAATGTATACAGTAACATGTTTCATTTAAAGTTACCAAATGAAAGCTACACTGAGATGTAAACAGTTTTTAAACTGCTGGACTGCTGACATCTTCAGTCAAGAGCCACAAGTCACTGAATTTTTCGACCCTTTAATCTCGATACATTCTCCAGGTGGTGGGTCCGCAGGGGATGATCAGTCTCCTACTTGTAAGTAGTCGGCTGCCAGCTCCTCTCTCCCCTCCTTAGCCAAAGCCATCTCGATGCTTTCTCCGCTGCATCCTCAAGTCTGTTGACTGCTCGCTTTCTGTCTCTTCCTGTCAGGCCAAGTGCAGTGAAGTCTCCAGAGAGCCTTTGCCGGAAAGCTTCGGACGACGACCTCCACTGGGAATAGCGGCAATAGCCATGTGTGCCACCCCTCTTCCCTGCATTCCCTCTGCAGGTCAGCATATTTCGCCGTTTTCCTCTCCATCGCCTCATCACAGGGCGACTTCCAAGGAACTGTGAGTTCAACCATCACCAGACACTTGTTCTCTGCCAACCAGATCACCATGTCTGGGCGTTGTGTTGTCTGGAACACACTTGGGAAGACCAGCCTTCGTTTCAGGTCAACCACCATCTCCCATGACTGCACCTGATCTAGAATGGATGCTGCTGGCGTCTGCTGCTTCTTGACGGTTTCCCAATCCTTAAAAAACTGCATCTTCCTGGTCTTCTTCACAGAAGAAGGCTGGCCATTCCTGAAAACAAATGCTCTGGACTTCCTGGGTTTGAACCTCATTCTGGACCAAGTCGCTGCCTCTTCTTGGGCCGAAAGCATCCACCTTGCTTGAATGTGGGTCTTCGTTGTCAGAGTGAGGTCATCCATGAATCCCTTAGCTGGAGGTACATGTAGGTAGATTCCTGTTGCTGCTTTTGGACCACGTGTCTCTCTCTTCGCCGCATTGATGATGAGATTCATACCCATCACAAACAGGACCACCGAGATTGTGCATCCTGTGACAATGCCTTTCTCCAAACTTTGCCATGCTGTTGTCTGGTCTCCCACAGCAAAGCGTAGCTTAATACCTCTGTAGTAGTCTTTTACCAGGTTACAAACGTGTTCTGGTACATGATACTGCTCAAGTGACTTCTCAATCAACTTGTGGGGTATTGATCCATAAGCGTTGTCGAGGTCTAGCCACACTACAGTCAGGTCATCATGGTTCACTCGTGCTTCCCGGATCACTTGGCTGAGAACACTGGTATGCTCGACGCACCCAGAAAATCCGGGAACTCCACCCTTCTGAATTGACGTATCAACGTAGTTGTTGTCTGTAAGGAACGTTGTCAGTCGCTTGGCTAGGACTGCAAAGAATATCTTTCCCTCTACGTTGAGGAGAGAAATGGTCTGGAACTGACCAATATCCTTTGAGTTCTGCTTTGGGGCAAATATTCCCTCCGCTCTCTACAAGCAATCCGTGGTTTTGCCCTTTCTCTATATCACTCTACGTAGGGACCATAGTTTTCAAAGTATGCCTGGGCACATCTTATAGACTCGATAAGGATTGCCATTCGGGCCTGGGGCTGAGCCTGTCCTCGCTTTCTGGCGGAGTTTCTGGCGGATCTTCTGGTTCTAGCC
The DNA here is from genome assembly GCA_007657795.1 of Dreissena rostriformis. NCBI lineage: Eukaryota > Metazoa > Mollusca > Bivalvia > Myida > Dreissenidae > Dreissena > Dreissena rostriformis. The sequence continues at coordinate 1,710 of VMBQ01001659.1, read as the reverse complement.
TTGAACAGTCACCCAGTGGAACCTCACGCGCAGGATCACTGTGAACATTGCGTAAGTGCTGCTCTATGTCCTCCATACTGCTCTCTACTGTTCCTGATTGTTCCTTGTCAAGAATGTCTTTGGAGAACTGATATGGATTCTGGACACTTAAGCTTTCACATTATAACTTTCCAAATAAAAGGGAATATTTCCGGATCATAAGGTATTATATTTTCGAACAACATTATCTTCTATAAAGTATGGATTTAATGGTTGCTTGACACATGTCTGGTTTTTTTAACTCTCAAATCAAATTTATTATTACATTTTTTATTATTAATACTTTTGTGGGCCTGAAAAAATTAGTAGAATTATTTAAATAAATATGAATGAAATGTACATAAAGTACCGCTATACCGGGGAGCAGTGGTCTAATGGTAGGACGCTGGCTTAGGGATCCAGAGGTCCCGGGTTCGAATCCCGCCCTGACCACTGTAATTTCCTTGAGCAAGAAATTTGTCACACATCTGCTCCTCTCCACCCAGGTNTGCTCTATGTCCTCCATACTGCTCTCTACTGTTCCTGATCGTTCCTGTCAAGAATGTCTTTGGAGAACTGATATGGATTCTGGACAATTAAGCTTTCACATTATAACTTTCCAACTAAAGGGGAATATTGACGGTTCATAAGGTATTATATTTCCTAACAACATTATCTTCTATAAAGTATGATTTAATGGTTGCTTGACACATGTCTGTTTTTTTTTAACTCTCAAATCAAATTTATTATTACATTTTTTATTACTAATACTTTTGTGGGTCTGAAAAAATTTGTAGAATTATTTAAATAAATATAAATGAAATGTACATAAAGTACCGCTTTATGCATTCACAGTATCGATAACAGGACTTCCGCGTTGTAAAAACTTCAATGAAGTAGGCTTTTATAACACATTTACACACGTATTAAAAATTAATCCACACAAGTAAACAATTGAACAGTCATGTTTCTTTATTCATAATTATACAATTAAAAATAATACATCTTGAAATACTTTTCTTAAAATACTCCAATTTATCCATCGCTTTTTGATACAAGAATCTAACATTATGTATTGGTTATGTAACACTTTATATTATTGTCAACAATACACATTTAAGTCGCTGATATGGAACCAAATGGAACCGTTGCTTTCTGTCATTTCTTATGGATTTCCAGTATTAGAGATATTACAGAAAATAACAAGAGATGTGTTTGTCAGAAACACAATGCCCCCTAATGTGCCGCTTTGATTTTTTTGTTGACCTTTGACCTTGAAGGATGACCTTGACCTTTCACCACTCAAAATGTGCGGCTCCATGAGATACACATGCATGCCAAATATGAAATTGCTATTTTCAATATTGCAAAAGTTATGACAAAACTTTAAGATTTCTTAAAGTTTTGGACAGACAGAATGACAGACAGACAGAGAGACAGACAGGCCAAAAACAATATACCCCCTTTTTTTTAAAAGGGGGCATAATTACACAAATATCTTCCAAAGCAACATCAGGTCAAAAATCGAAAACATTCTGTATAGCACTTTACAGCCAACAGTTGCGTAGTCTGAGTGCCATTGAAATCCTACGTAACCATGGCAGCAGGGGTGTCCGCAGGTGACACTTTAGCCAGGATGTCTGCATACACATTACTCATCTGAAGTGAAAGGAATCTCTTAGACATACAACT